>WSYH01000556.1:0-189736 GCA_036426205.1 Ascaphus truei
GATTGGATGGAGGGCCAGGGTGTGTGGGAGATGGGGGTTTTACCCAGCTTGGATGCTGAAGTTCTTCTTGGCAACGATCTGGGACCGATGACCTGCACCTACGACCGAGATCCCAAGACTGCTACTGTGGCGGCGGTTACCCGGAGCCAGACCGCGGCAATGGCGGCGGCTCCAGTCCCCTAGCCTTTGGGACCAACGTTAGCGGAGGGCGCAGAGGAGCCCGGGGAGGTAAGCCAGGATCAGTTGCAACCACAGACTGACTTACTGTTCCCCCTCACCCTTCCCCATTCCCCGGACAATGACATGACTGGGGGGTGGCCAGAATTAGGAGCCCAGTTTAGGGAGGCAGTGAAGACAGACCCTACCCTGGCCGGCGTGAGACTTTGAGCGTCCGAATCTCAGGCAGGGGAAGGCACTTAGCACTGCCTATGGCATAAGGGACTCCTGTATAGAGAAGAAGGGAACCCAGGGATAGAGGGGGGGGGGTGACCGGTAAGCGGCAGCTAGTAGTGCCCCAGGGGTACCGACAGCAACTGTTACGGGTAGCTCACTCTATTCCGTTAGCGGGACATCAGGGGGTCAACAGAACGCGAGCCCGGTTATTACAGCGTTACTACTGGCCGGGGGCATCACGAGATGTGGGCAATTTGTGCTGCTCTTGTGATGCCTGCCAGCGATCAGGTAAGGCGGGCGACTGTGTGAAGGCACCCCTGAAACCCCTACCGATAATAGGGGAACCCTTCCAGAAAGTAGCGATTGACCTTGTAGGACCCCTTATGATTCCTAGCAGGTCAGGGAAACGCTACATCCTCGCGGTTGTGGATTTTGCCACCCGGTACCCTGAGGCGGTAGCGCTTGGCACCATAGATGCCAAGACAGTGGCAGCAGCTTTGCTGAACATTTTTTCTAGGGTAGGTTTCCCTAGTGAGATCCTAACTGATCAGGGGTCGCAGTTCATGAGTGAACTGCCATGTTGTCTCTGGGATGCATGTGGTGTACAGCACCGGCACACTACCCCTTACCATCACCAGACAAATGGATTATGTGAGAGGTTTAACGGTACCCTGAAGCAGATGCTTCGGACCTATATAGAGGCGGAGGGGAAAGACTGGGAGATTCATTTACAGCACTTGCTGTTTGCCTACCGAGAGGTACCGCAGGAATCTACAGGCTTCTCCCCCTTCGAGCTACTATATGGCCGCAGCCAGGTGGGGATTGTGCAGGAAAGGACAGGCCTCTGACAACACCCGCCAAAATTATTGATTATAATAGACCACGTGGCACCTTAAAACAATCGGGCCGTGATAAATAAGTCTCGACGCGGAGAAGGCTTTGACCGCATCCGATGGTTCCTATCTAGACCAAACGTGCGGCCAATTCGAGCTTCTCCGGACCTTTTACAGCGAGGCGCGGGCTCTATACTAATCCAACAGCCCTACTAAAACTCCCAGGAGCCGCCCAACCACAATAAAATACAAAACGGCACCAGACAAGCTGCCCTCTCTCCCCTTTATTATTGCCACTATCCATGACGTGAGCCCCGCAACCCGAATTTCGAAATGCAACCCACTATTAAAGCGGTTCTTTTTTTAATCCCAATCGGAGACAGGGAATACAAAATATCCTGTGCTGTTCGCCGACGACATAATTCTCACTCTTGTTAAGAACCCTCACCTCCCTCCCTAACTTAGAAAAAAAACTCTCGTTGACGAATTTTGGCCACCAACTATCAGAACTATAAAGTCAAATCTGACAA
Organism: Ascaphus truei; assembly: GCA_036426205.1. Taxonomy (NCBI): domain Eukaryota; kingdom Metazoa; phylum Chordata; class Amphibia; order Anura; family Ascaphidae; genus Ascaphus; species Ascaphus truei. Next base: position 1,757 of record WSYH01000556.1, read on the forward strand.
GTCAGAGGCGCTTAGCATACTCCCTCGACCCCGTTATGGTCAGCCCCTACAAAACAGAAATTTAAATATAAAGGGAACACCTCCCACATAAAATACCTCGGATCAAGAATTAGCAAGTCATTAACTGCTTTGTATCAAATAACTACCCCCCCCCTCTTACGCCAGATCGTTAAAAGATCTTGAGACATGGCTTATCCCACAGATCTCCTGGTTCGGAAGGATAGTATCCCAAAATGAAATCCTACCCCCTGCTCTACTTCATTTCAGACCCTCCCCGTCCTGTTCACACTAGAGAACTAGAATATCCAGAGCCCCCCATATATTAAAATTTATATGGCAACAACGTTAGAGCCAGGGTCCACGATCCTGGTTCCTATAGCCTAGGCAGGTCGAAGAGGAGGTCTGGTGGGCGCCACGGACATACTCCGATTTACTTTTAGGCCCAAGCGAGGACCATGGAGGCTAGTAGTGACCGGCGCTTTAGGTGGATCACCCCCCTTTTTTTAGATCGGTGTATGATGGAACAGCTCCCCCCGACACCAATTGCTGGCTGGAGATCAGAAGCAGACAACCACGCTTTCCCGAACCCCCTCCCGACCCATACTTGGTCTCCAGCTCCCCAAAAAACAGGAAATCGTTGAGAACTTGGCCTCGGGCAATTGAGAATGCACGACGGTCGACATGGTTTAAAAACCAAAGGGAAATATGCGCCTAGCCCTAGCTCAACCCCCTCTCAACTTGACCCCCTATTCGGGAACCCGGACTTCCACCCGGATGAGCCGCCCGATCCCAATGTCAGCCAATTTCAAGGCTTTAAACATCAGAGTGGTTGAGGATTTGCTTGATAAAAGATGGGCGCACTGTCCTCCCAGAATTAGAGAACCCATTCAGTCCCCCAACCTGCCCATTCTTCGAATACTCCAAGATCCGACATTTCCTCAGAACCCAATCCCCTACTCTCAAGGGTCCCGCCGCGTTTAGATTGCAGACCTCTGCTCAAAGGGGCAAATACCAAAAGGGCCTCATATCAGAAATTTATAAACGACACTCGAAAGCATACCAGCCACCCCCCTAACCACTATATATAGAAACAGAAATGGAATGAAAGACCTAAACACCAAACTTGGACCTTGAGGTTGGAGGAGGATATTTGGGAAGGAAGAGCCACCAAAACCTCAATTTGGTTCCGTCACAAAAGAATAACATCTATCAAAATATTATTCAACTGTACCTGACACCCAGAGTAGACTGAAGCAAATCTACCCGAGGAACTTCAGACGAATGCTGGAGAGGTTTGTGGTCAAAAGGGGGGGAATGTCCCAATTGGTTGGAAAGTCCGGAGATCCAAAGATTCTGGTCCCGAGATCCAGGGCCTCCTGACCGAGACCCTGGATATAGAAACCCCATGGGACCGCTGACCCTACGGCTGGGGACAAACAATTGAGACCTTCCTGCCACGGCGACCAGACTCGCGGGGAAGCAAAACTGGACAGCTGCGAGGATGCTGTATCGCGGCGGCAGGAAGAAAAATAAAGCCCCCTCAGAAAGAACGAGTGATGTTCCCAGAATAGACGGAATTATGAACATGGAAAAACGGGGACGGCAAGTTAAAGCAAAAAACCCCACAATTTTATTCTACCTGGGGAACCCTGGTAGGGCTTCAACCCCCCAACCTAAGCTAACCCGACCCCCTCACCCCCCCCCCCGCTACCCCCCCACCCACCCCCCCCCTACTGGTCGAAGAACCCTAACACCTCCCCCCCCCCCTCTTTCTCAAAGTCGTTCCAACTATCCACCTTTCCGTCGTCTCCCTCTCTCTTTTCACTATTGAAAGAAGGAAAAAGGGTTTATTGAGTGTCATTACCCCTTCTATGCCTGTACATGCACTGCGCCGTATTACAAGTTGGCCTGGAGACCAGTATCGATAATATGTACCCTCGTGAGTATGACACCAATAAAAGAAAAATATTTACAAAAAAAAAAAACTGTGGGGGCGTCATGTACTAAGCTCCAGTTAAGTCACATTTAGAGCGCCAAAGTGATTTAGAAGGATGTTGCGCTCAACCCGATGACACTAAGCAACGCAAACAGGCACTTTGCGCTCTAAAAAACTGACTTTTTTCCGGAATTTTTTTAAGTTCCAACTTGCTCGTTCGTAACCCTGTTTCTGCACTTAAATTCTGCACTTTAAGCGGAGGGCACTAAGCAACGCAAACCGTAGCGTACGCGACAAGTTGTGTTGATCAGAACAGTCAGCTCAAGGTAGACGCCAAAAGTCTGGGACTTAAAAAAAAAAAAGTATTCTACGTGTTTTAGCCATAGGATCCTGTGTATATCAGTATTGCTTGACCTGAGGAAGAGAGGAGAACTCTCGGAAGCTGTCACATAACATAAATTGTTGCACATAAATAATAGGTATCACCTAAATCTGAAAGACTAATTGTTATTCATGCACTATTGCAACTGATGACACGGCCTGTTCTGAGATTATAATATATAGAAAGGAACGTAACATATATATATATATCAGAAAAGAGCCCGTGGTTTAGTTCCAGTTGAATAGTGAAGAATAAATAGTTCTTCAGATTAGGTGATCTTTTTTATTGAACTAACAATTTATGTTTATATTTATATTATATATATGCAAATATAGCTGTATGCTCATCTGCATGTATTAGGCAGGTCTCAACCCCGCCTTCCCCATTATCACCAGCATACAGCACTTCCACTGCAGCAAGGGTTTGGGAAATGGACAGCAAATGAGCAACAGTGTCACTTTTGCTCAATAACCATTTTTAACATGGTTCCTATAGGCTTAAGCTTGCTGCATGGTTTCACAGCTTTGAGCACAGCCAGCTTTGAGTCAAACGGTGCGTTGTCATTTGTACGTCCACTGATGGGGTCGATGAGGTGGAAGGCGCGACGAGGGGGAGGGGAAGGTAAGCTGCGGGTGAGGGGGGGTTTGAGGGGGGGTTATGGAGGAGGGGAGTCAGGCAGTGGCAGCTACCGCATTGGTGTCGCTTGTGTGAAGGCTGGAGGCGCACACGGTGGAAGGCTGGAGGCTCCCTGTAGAGGGAGAAAGGGGGTGGCCCAGTATTAAAGGGGTTGCACCCCATATGGCATCCCCGACCTCAAACCGGGAGACAAGGGGTAACTGGATACGGTCCACGGAATGTGGTTTCACCTTGTTATACCCTGAAAATGTATGTCCCTGTTCCTATGTTTTATTATCATGTCAGTGTCTGCCCAAACACACACACTGGGATCCATCCGGGAGGGCACAGGGTGAATAGTTATTTAGTGATTATAGCCATTTGTGTACTTTCCGCCTTTTCAGGCACCATTTTGCAGAGTCCCATATGGCCCGCCATAGAGCTCTCATGCGTTTGAATGGGCGGATCTAGCTTGTTGGACCTGTTTCCCTCGAAGGACCAGCAGGTGGGGTCGAGAGAGGAGGAGCGGCGGGTTTCCCATTGTAAGTCATGGGCTCATTGACTTCAATAGGAGATTCTCGGGACGCGCTTCAGGAACGAGTGGCTGGCCGTCCAAACCCAAAACCTCAAAGACGGATACTTTTTCTGAAAAAGAGCTTTGATCACTGATTAGTCAAGTTCAACGTCAAGTGGCATGGGAATCTTCGGTTCTAGGCACCCAAGAAATAAAATTATTTTTGCCCCTAGTTCTTAGACCTCCCCCACTCGACACCCGACGGGTCCCCGATCCGGACCCCGGAAAGGGTCGTGCTGAGAGATGGGTCGCGCCATAGGTTCCATGGCGGGGCGAGAAGCAGCTCAAGAAAATGACTAAGTCAAAAAGCTACAAATCATGAACCCATATCTCGGTTCTGAGGGTCCCGAGGGCCAGGGTTTGGGGTACCTGAATGCACTGTTCTGGCTATGGCTGCAGAACCATCCTTGACACTCTCGGACCAAACCGACGGAGTATGGGACCCCTAAAGGTTCGGGAATTTTCCCATACGACTTCAATGGCGGGCCCAACTTGCGGCATCCTGAACGGTCTATGGCGGGGATAATCCGGATTGCGCACTTGCAAGTCTGGGGCGGCCCCGTTGTTTTCAATGGGGTTAGTGAAAAAAAAAAAGTGATTTAATTTACAGCGGAGAATTTTGTATAAAATAGGAAACGGTTTTGAGAGCTAGTATTGTGTATCTGTGGGTCCGAAGGTCGTAACGGGTGAAACTTGGACCATATGGTTTGTCCCAGTTCCGGCATGTGAGATGGGTAGTTTGGACCTGCCTGGACCAAACAGAACCGGATATTGTAAAATGTTTGTATTTACCTTTAATACTGTATCCCAGGCAGGGATAAAAAACACAGCAGAGAAATTCCTTTTGCACAAAGGGAAGCAGATTGTCAGGAGGAGAGTCGACCCAATGCTATGAATTAAGTAGTTCAAAGGATTTTGCACCTTCACTGTTTTTTCATGAAGGCGGAGACGCCTCAGAACTAGAGTGGTCTGTGAGTGTCAGTGTTTACACTTGGTGAACAAGGCGGCCATCCTGCCGATATCCTTTTTGGTAGACTGGCCCGCGCCCTGAGTAAATGTGGGCTACAGAAGGAACAAATGAGACCCAAGGTCATGTGGCATGAGGCTAAACTGCTGGGGGAAGCAGTTGAGTTAAAAATGTGTTCCCACGTTAAAAGATTGGAGACAGGTAATTGTCCATCCAATAGCCCTGTACTTCAATGTTAAAGAGATAAGGTTTACAAAGATATATAAACTATGGTCAACCTATGATCCTTTGTCTTCAAATACCATCTTGATTTTACATGATTGTTGGAGGATTGCTATCTGATACTTCTCATCCCCCATCCCCCAAGTTAAGTGTTACTATCTTGCCTGTTACTGTACTATATTGGCTGTGTTCACCTAAGTAAGGATAATATACTTATTATATCTATGCCTCGTAGTCACCCAGGTATTTGGTGTTATATTCATATCTTGCAGAAGTCAACCATGACATAATTAGACTGGTGGGGGGCGGGGGGGGGGGCCCGGCGGACGGTGACTAACTGACCTATATTATGTGTATTTGTGGGACACCTTCATATAGTTGGAACTCGAGAGTAATGGCGAGTTCCTGGGACTAAAGATATTGAACACACTGTGTGCAACATTTAACACAAGTTTGTAACACCAACGTCAATTGCTGCGAACCTGTGGAGACATGAGCGAGCTGAAGGCTCATCCAACCTGAGGACTAGAAACTCAGATGAAGGACAAGGGCCGGGAATTGGACTGCCCTATGAGAACCAAGGAGGTTCGCAGACATGATAGCAGCAATCACGTGACTATGAAGCCCGGCTTGCGAGCCTCAGGATACGGTTCAGCTTGCCCTGTACAGCCCGCCCGGATATCAGGAAAGGGAAACCCAGTGCCGGGGTGGCAGAATCCCGGGGAGGGAACGAGTGCACCTCCGGGGCCAGTGGCAAAAGAGGGGCAATGGTGGCTGCGGCTACCAGTCCGGTCACCCCATAAATGTTGGCACTGATTACTGCATGGGGAGACAGCGGGACACAGGGAGAGCGGCTGCAGTTTATCACTATGGCAGAACAGACCCACTTATTGCCCCATGTCCAACCAGCAAAGATGTACCCAAACTGGACAGCACAGTCTCACCAAGTTCATGGAAGGCATGACCAGATGACAGTTGTTTTTTTAAAGAACTTTGAAACACAGTGTCAGTGGTACAAAGTGCTTCCCCAGATAGGGTTGCACGTTTGGACCTCTTACTGTCCGGCTTGGCTAAACAGACGATGATGGCGCTTCCAGATGAGAGATGCTGATGATTATAACCACTGAAAGAACTGTGTATTTCAGTACAGTTTTACCCCTGAAGCTTACCGGGAAAATTCCGGCTGGAAGGAGAGCAGCCTCTGGAGTAGTCCTGCATATGTGGACCGCATGCTTTGTACGCGGATACGCTGGGTGGAGGGCTATGAGGCCAGAACTTACCAACGCCTGCTGGACCTCATCTTTCAGGGAGCAGCTCATGCCAGCAGTGCCCGCCGGTGGGGAGGGCTTGGTGTGTATGACAAAAAGCCCAAGATTTACAAGGAGGCGGCGAGAGCTAGCAGATGACTATGTGGCCAGCTGAGCTCTGATGCCTGCCAAGGCACCAGCCAAAGCGGCGGCGGCGGTGGCGCCGGCCGCCAAGAAATCTGCTAATACCCCCAATGGACAGAGACAGCCTGCGGGCAGCAGTCCACAAGAAGGCGAGGGAGCTCCGCACGCAGGAGCCGGTGCTACAAACTGACAACCGCACTGGACAATCAGACCAGATGCCGGAACCCCTGCATTCCAGCAGACCCCATCAGGGGCAACGCACCCCAGCTGCGAAGCCGGTAGCCCGTGTGGGGTTGCTTCCACCAAGGAGACCGGACCGGTCATGGAAAAAACTCCAGCGAGACGTCCCATACAACCCCTGTCCTGGTTTCATCGTGGCCTACAGCCAGGAGCAGAGGACAGATCAGCGCAGCCCTGCAGCAGACGGACGGACCGGACAGACATCTCACCCCGGTCACAGTCGGTGAAGCAAGCAGTCGGCTTGCTGGATTAGGAGCTGCGAGTGACCCTGGTCTGACCTGATTGGTCCGGCCAAGGAATTGCTCCCATGCCCTGTGTGCAGATCACTGTGGCCGACGGAGAGCCACGTTTCTTGCAAGTGGGCCAGAATTCTTTGGATTGGATGGAGGGCCAGGGTGTGTGGGGATGGGGGTTTTAACCCGCTTGGATGCTGAAGTTCTTCTTGGCAACGATCTGGGACCGATGACCGCACTACGACCGGATCCAAGACTGCTACTGTGCGGCGGTTACCCGGAGCCAGACGCGGCAATGGCGGCGGCTCCAGTCCCTAGCCTTTGGGACCAACGTTAGCGGAGGGGCGAGAGAGACCCGGGGAGGTAAGCCAGGATCAGTTGCAAACACAGACATGACTTACTGTTCCCCTCACCCTCCCCATTCCCCGGACAATGAACATGACTGGGGGTGGCCAGAATTAGGAGCCCAGTTTAGGGAGGCAGTGAAGACAGACCCTACCTGGCCGGCGTGAGACTTTGAGGTCCGAATCTCAGGCAGGGGAAGGCACTAGCACTGCTTGGCATTAGGGACTCCTGTTAGAGAGAAGGGAACCAGGGATAAGGGGGGTGACCGGTAAGCGGCAGCTAGTAGTGCCCCAGGGGTACCGACAGCAACTGTTACGGGTTGCTCACTCTATTCCGTTAGCGGGACATCAGGGGGTCAACAGAACGCGAGCCCGGTTATTACAAGCGTTACTACTGGCCGGGGGCATCACGAGATGTGGGCAATTGTGCGCTCTTGTGATGCCTGCCAGCGATGTAAGGCGGGCGACTGTGTGTTAAGGCACCCTGAAACCCCTACCGATAATAGAGGGAACCCTTCCCGAAAGTAGCGATTGACCTTGTAGGCCCCTTATGATTCCTAGCAGGTCAGGGAAACGCTACATCCTCGCGGTTGTGGATTTTGCCACCCGGTACCTGAGGCGGTTTAGAGCTTGGCACCATAGATGCCAAAACAGTGGCAGCAGCTTTGCTTGAACATTTTTTTCTAGGGTAGGTTCCCTAGTGAGATCCTAACTGATCAGGGGTCGCAGTTCATGGTGAACTGCACATGTTGTCTCTGGGATGCATGTGTGTACAGCACCGGCACACACCCCTTACCATCACAGAACAAATGGATTATTTGAGAGTTAACTGTACCCTGAAGCAGATGCTTCGGACCTCTATAGAGGCGGAGGGGAAAAAAGACTGGGAGATTCATTACAGCACTTGCGTGTTGCTACCGAGAGCGGTACCGCANNNCAGGAATCTACAGGCTTCTCCCCCTTCGAGCTACTATATGGCCGCAGGGTATGTTGACCTCTGGACCTATTCCGTGAGGGATGGGAAGGTGAGGCTACTGCTACTGATGCTTCAGTGATCCAGTATGTAGTAGATCTCCCAGACTGGTTAGAGATTCTCATTGGGGTGGCCCAGGACAACCTCAGGGCCGCTCAGACCAAGCAGAAGCACTGGTATGACCGGAATGTCCGTAGCAGAGAATTCATCCCAGGACAGCAAGTTCTTGATCTCAAACCCACTCGGGAGAACAAGTTAATGGCTGCCTGGTCGGGACCGTACCCAGTTATCCGAAAGGTGAATGAGTACAACTATGTTGTACAGGTAGAACCTGAGAGGCACAAGACATATCACATTAACATGTTGAAAGAGTACAGAGCACCGAGTATGGGAGCAGTATTGGCCATTTGTAGCCCACTGCTGGAGGATCTGGCGAGCAATGCTCTGCCTGATCTCCTAGGGGAGGCTAGGCAGGGAAACACTGTGGAGCAGGTGGAGATAGGGGCACAGTTGAGTGCTAGGCAGAGGGGAGAAGCCAGGGACATGCTAGCTAAGTTTAGCGCCCTCTTCACTGACATTCCAGGGACCACACATCTCACAAAACACCCAGTGCACACAGGGGAACTGCAGCCTCTGCATAAGCATGCTTATAGAGTGTCAGCAGAGTTTAAGACCGGTATGGAGAGGAGATAGAGGAGATGCTGACCCTAGGGGTAATTACTCTGTCCCAGAGACCTTGGGCAAGCCCGGTAGTCCTAGTCCCTAAGAAGGACAAGACCACCCGGTTTTGTGTGGACTACTACTTACTCAACGCTGGGACGGTGTCAGATGCCTACCCCATGCCCCGCATGGATGAGTTACTGGATGAACTCGCGGGGGCAAAGTATCTGACCACCATGGATTTGAGCAAAGGCTATTGGCAAATCCCACTGACCCTGGAGGCTAGGGAGAAGTCAGCATTCATCACTCCAAGGGGCCTCTATGAGTTTTTAGTGATGCCATTTGGGATGAAGAATGCCCCGGCTACCTTCCAACGCCTGGTTAATAGGTTACTGGAAGGGATGCAGTGCTATGCCAGGACTTACTTAGATGCCATTGCTGTCTTTAGTAGTTCCTGGGAATCCCACTTAGGACATGTAGCTGCGGTGCTGGATAGGATCAGGGAGGCTGGGCTTACCTTGAAACCCACTAAGTGTATGGTAGGGATGGCAGAGGTCCTGTACTTAGGGCACAGGGTGGGTGGAGGGTACCTCAAACCAGAGCCAGCCAAGGTAGAAGCCATAGTTCAGTGGCCTGTTCCAAAAACCAAGAAACAAGACATGGCATTTTTGGGCACCACAGGGTACTATAAGAAATTTGTCCCACAGTACAGCGCCGTGGCCAAACCTCTGACTGATCTGACTAAGAAGCAACTGCCTGTGCGTATTACCTGGACTCCTGCCTGTGAAACTGCTTTCCAGGCACTGACATTTGCGCTTGCTGGGGCCGCCATTCTGGCTGCCCCAGACAACCATTTTCTCCTTCAGACTGATGCCTCAGACTTTGGTATTGGAGCTGTGTTGAGCCAGGTAGGGGACAATGGCAGAGAGCACCCTGTGGTGTATCTCAGTCACAAACTACTCCCCAGGGAGGTGGCATATGCCACCATTGAGAAGGAGTGCATGACCATTGTGTGGGCACTCAAAAAGCTCCATCCCTATGTATATGAAGGGCTTTCACGGTCCTCACCGACCACAACCCCCTGAGTTGACTGCAGAGGGCATCAGGGGAGAATGCCAAGTTGCTCAGATGGAGCTTAACTTTGCAAGAATTTGAATTTACCATTCAGCACAAAAAGGGCAGTGAAAACAGCAATGTTGATGGACTTTCACGTCAGGACTATCCCTCTGAGACTGAATTCATTAATGGTGCCCGCAGTGCCCCACGCCCCGTTAGGGCCAGTGGTCCACAGGACACCCATTAAGAAGGGGAGGTGTAGAGGGAGAAAGGGGGTGGCCCGGTATTAAAGGGGTTGCACCCCATATGGCCATCCCCTGACCTCACCCGGGAGACAAGGGTTTAACTGGACTACGGTCCAGGAATGTGGTTTGCACCTTGTTATACCCTGAAAATGTATGTTCCCCTGTTCCTATGTTTTACCATCGTCAGTGTCTGCACTACACACACACACTGGGATCCATCCGGGAGGGCAAGGGTTAATAGTTATTTAGTGATTATAGCCCTTTGTGTACTTTTCCTGCCTTTGCAGAGTCCCATAGGCCGCCATTAGAGCTCCATGCGTTTGAATGGCGGATCTAGCTGTTTTGGACCTGTTTCCCTCGAAGACCAGCAGGTGGCGTCCGAGAGGAGGAGCGGCGGTTTCCCATTGTAAGTCAATGGGCTCATTGACTTCAATGGAGATTCCTCGACTGCGCTTTCCAGGAACGAGTTGGCTGCCGTCCAAACCGCAAAACCGCAAAGCGGATACTTTTTCTGAAAAAGAGCTTTGATCACTGATTAGTCAAGTTCAACGTCAAGTGGCGTGGGAATCTTCGGTTCTAGGGCACCCAGAAATAAAATTATTTTTGCCCCTAGTTCTTAGACCTCCTCCCACTCGACCACCACCGGGTCCCCGAATCCAGGACCCCCGGAAAGGGTCGTGCTGAGAGAGTGGGTCGCGCCATAGGTTCCAATGGCGGCAGCAGAAGCAGCTCAAGAAAATGACTAAGTCAGAAAAGCTACAAATCATGAACCCATATCTCCGGTTCTGGAGGGTCCCGAGGGCCAGGGTTTGGGGTACCTGTATGCACTGTTCCGGCATGGCTGCAGAACCATCCTTGACCCTCTTGGACCAACCCGACGGAGTGTGGGCCCCCTTAAAGGTTCGGGAATTTTCCCATAGACTTCAATGGCGGCCAATTTCCATTGACCGGCTATGGCGGAGAAATCCATGGACTTCAACGGCGGCGATGCTCCATTGAAAGTCTATGGCGGTGGATTCCCATAGCCGCCAACGGCGGCGGTTTGCCATTGAACGTCTATGGCGGCGGAGCCTGTTGTTTTCCATGGGGATTTAGTGAAAATACGTGATTTAATTTACAGCGGAGAATTTTGTATTAAAATAGGAAACGGTTGAAGTAGTATTTGTGTATCTCCGGTTCTGAAGGTTGTAGAGGGCTGAAACTTGGACCATATGGTGTCCCAGTTCCGGCATTGATATCTGGGTAGTTTGGACCCGCTGGACCAAATGAAACCTGATATTTTAAAATGTTTGTATTTTACCTTTAAAACTGTATCCCAAGCACCGTGAACCATGAGCGAGGCTGAAGGCTCATCCAACCTGAGGACTAGAACTCAGATGAAGGACAAGTGCCGTGAATATGGACTGCCTTATGAGAACCAGGAGGTTGCAGACATGATAGCAGCAATCAGTGACTATGAAGCCCGGCTTGCAGAGCCTCAGGATACGGTTCAGCTTGCCCTTGTACAGCCGCCCGGATATCAGGAAAGGAACCCAGTGCCGGGGTGGCAGAATCCCAGGGAGGGAACGAGTGCACCTCCCGGGGCCAGTGCAAAAAGAGGGGCACTGGTGGCTGCGGCTACCAGTCCGGTCACCCCATAAATGTTGGCACTGATTACTGCATGGGGAGACAGAGGGACACAGGAGGAGCGGCTGCAGTTTATCACTATGGCAGTGAACAGACCCACTTATTGCCCCACTGTCCAACCCAGCAAAGATGTACCCAAACTGGACCAGCACAGTCTCACCAAGTTCGTGGAAGGCACTGACCAGATTGACAGTTTTTTAAAGAACTTTGAAACACAGTGTCAGTGGTACAAAGTGCTTCCCCAGCATAGGGTTGCACGTTTGGACCTCTTACTGTCCGGCTTGGCTAAACAGACGATGATGGCGCTTCCAGATGAGTATGCTGATGATTATAACCACCTGAAAGAACTGTTGTTATTTCAGTACAGTTTTACCCCTGAAGCTTACCGGGATAAATTCCGGCTGGAAGAGAGGCAGCCTCTGGAGTCCTATGTCACCTATGTGACCCGCATGGCTTTGTACGGGATACGCTGGGTGGAGGGCTATGAGGCCAGAACTTACCAACGCCTGCTGGACCTCATCTTTCAGGAGCAGCTCATGCAGCAGTGCCCGCCGGTGGTGAGGGCTTGGGTGTATGACAAAAAGCCCAAGACTTACCAGGAGGCGGCGAGGCTAGCAGATGACTATGTGGCCAGCTGAGCTCTGATGCCTGCCAAGGCACCAGCCAAAGCGGCGGCGGCGGTGGCGCCGGCCAAGAAATCTGCTAATACCCCCCAATGGACTGAGAGACCGCCTGCGGGCAGCAGTCCACAGAAGGCGAGGGAGCTCCAGCACGAGCGCCGGTGCTACAACTGCAACCGCACTGGTCACATCAGACCAGATTGCCCGGAACCCCTGCATTCCAGCAGACCCCATCAGGGGCAACGCACCCCAGCTGCGAAGCCGGTAGCCCGCGTGCGGGTTGCTTCCACCAAGGAGACCGGACCGGTCATGGAAAAAACTCCCAGCGAGACGTCCCATACAACCCCTGTCCTGGTTTCATCGGTGCCTACAGCCAGGAGCAGAGGACAGATCAGCGCAGCCCTGCAGCAGACGGACGACCGGATCAGACATCTCACCCCGGTCACAGTCGGTGACCGGCAAGCAGTCGGCTTGCTGGATTCAGGAGCTGCAGTGACCCTGGTCTGACCTGATATGGTCCACATAGATGCAAGACAGTGGCAGCAGCTTTGCTGAACATTTTTTCTAGGGTAGGTTCCCTAGTGAGATCTAACTGATCAGGGTCGCAGTTCATGAGTGAACTGCCATGTTGTCTCTGGGATGCATGTGTGTACAGCACCGGCACACTACCCCTTACCATCACACAGACAAATGGATTATGTGAGAGTTTAACGTACCCTGAAGCAGATGCTTCGGACCTTATAGAGGCGGAGGGGAAAGACTGGGAGATTCATTTACAGCACTTGCTGTTTGCTACCGAGAGGTACCGCAGGAATCTACAGGCTTCTCCCCCTTCGAGCATATATGGCCGCAGGGTATGTTGAGACTCTGGACCTATTCCGTGAGGGATGGGAAGGTGAGGCTACTGCTACTGATGCTTCAGTGATCCAGTATGTAGTAGATCTCCCAGACTGTTGAGATTCTCATGGGTGGCCCGGACAACCTCAGGGCCGCTCAGACCAAGCAGAAGCACTGGTATGACCGGAATGTCCGTAGCAGAGAATTCATCCAAGGACAGCAAGTTCTTGATCTCAAACCCACTCGGGAGAACAAGTTAATGGCTGCCTGGTGGGACCGTACCAGTTATCCGAAAGGTGAATGGTACAACTATGTTGTACAGTAGAACCTGAGAGGCACAAGACATATCACATTAACATGTTGAAAGAGTACAGAGCACCGAGTATGGGAGCAGTATTGGCCATTGTAGCCCACTGCGGAGGATCTGGCGAGCAATGCTCTGCCTGATCTCCTAGGGGAGGCTAGGCAGGGAAACACTGTGGAGCAGGTGGAGATAGGGGCACAGTTGAGTGCTAGGCAGGGGGAGAAGCCAGGACTGCTAGTAAGTTTAGCGCCCTCTTCACTGACATCCAGGGACCACACATCTCACAAAACACCCAGTGCACACAGGGGAACTGCAGCCTCTGCATAAGCATGCTTATAGAGTGTCAGCAGAGTTTAGACCGGTATGGAGAGGAGATAGAGGAGTGCGACCCTAGGGGTAATTACTCTGTCCAGGACCTTGGGCAAGCCCGGTAGTCCCTAGTCTCTAAGAAGGACAAGACACCCGGTTTTGTGTGGACTACCACTTACTCAACGCTTGGGACGGTGTCAGATGCCTACCCATGCCCCGCATGGATGAGTTACTGGATGAACTGCGGGGGCAAAGTATCTGACCACCATGGATTTGAGCAAAGGCTATTGGCAATCCCACGACCCTGGAGGCTGGGAGAAGTCAGCATTCATCACTCCAAGGGGCTCTATGAGTTTTTAGTGATGCCATTTGGGATGAAGAATGCCCCGGCTACCTTCCAACGCCGGTTAATAGGTTACTGGAAGGGATGCAGTGCTATGCCAGGACTTACTAGATGCCATGCTGTCTTTAGTAGTTCCGGGAATCCAACTTAGGACATGTATGCTGCGGTGCTGGATAGGATCAGGGAGGCGGGCTTACCTTGAAACCCACTAAGTGTATGTAGGGATGGCAGAGGTCCTGTACTTAGGGCACAGGGTGGGTGGAGGGTACCTCAAACCAGAGCCAGCCAGTAGGCCAAGTAGAAGCCATAGTTCAGTGGCTGTTCCAAAAAACAGAAACAAGACATGGCATTTTGGGCACCACAGGTACTATAAGAAATTTGTCCACCGTACAGCGCCGTGGCCAAACCTCTGACTGATCTGACTAAGAAGCAACTGCACTGTGCGTATTACTGGACTCCTGCCTGTGAAACTGCTTTCCAGGCACTGACATTTTGCGCTTGCTGGGGCCCCCATACTGGCTGCCCCAGACTATACCAAGCATTTTCCTTCAGACTGATGCCTCAGGAACTTTGGTATTGGAGCTATGTTGAGCCAGGTGGGGGACGATGGCAGAGAGACCCTGTGGTGTATCCAGTCACAAACTACTCCCCAGGAGGGTGGCATATGCCCACATTGAAAAGGAGTGCATGGCCATTGTGTGGGCACCAAAAAGCTCCATCCCTATGTATTGGAAGGGCTTTCACGGTCCTCACCGACCACAACCCCTGCCCTTGAGTTTGACTGCAGAGGGCATCAGGGGAGAATGCCAAGTTGCTCAGATGGAGCTTAGCTTTGCAAGAATTTGAATTACCATTCAGCAACAAAAAAAAGGCAGTGAAAACAGCAATGTGATGGACTTCACGTCAGGATATTCCTCTGAGACTGAATCATTAATGGTGCCCGCAGTGCCCCCGCCGTTAGGGCCAGTGGTCCACAGGACACCCATTAAGAAGGGAGGGTGTAGAGGGAGAAAGGTGTGGCCCGGTATTAAAGGGGTTGCACCCCATATGCCAATCCCCTGACCTCACCCGGAGGACAAGGGTTAACTGGACTACGGGCCAGGAATGGGTTGCACCTGTTATACCCTGAAAATGAGTTCCCCTGTCCTATGTTTTTTACCATCGTCAGTGTCGCCACTACACACACACACTGGGATCCATCGGGAGGCAGGGTAATAGTTATTAGTGTGATTATAGCCCTTTGTGTAGCTAGGAGCTGCAGTGACCCTGGTCTGACCTGATATGGTCCGGCCAGAGGAATTGCTCCCATGCCCTGGGGTGCAGATCACTGTGGCCGACGGAGAGCCACGTTTCTTGCAAGTGGCCAGAATCTTTTTGGATTGGATGGAGGGCCAGGGTGTGTGGGAGGTGGGGGTTTTACCCGGCTTGGATGCTGAAGTTCTTCTTGGCAACGATCTGGGACCGATGACCTGCACCTACGACCGGGATCCCAAGACTGCTACTGTGGCGGCGGTTACCCGGAGCCAGACCGCGGCAATGGCGGCGGCTCCAGTCCCCTAGCCTTTGGGACCAACGTTAGCGGAGGGCGCAGAGGAGCCCGGGGAGGTAAGCCAGGATCAGTTGCAACCACAGACTGACTTACTGTTCCCCCTCACCCTTCCCCATTCCCCGGACAATGACATGACTGGGGGGTGGCCAGAATTAGGAGCCCAGTTTAGGGAGGCAGTGAAGACAGACCCTACCCTGGCCGGCGTGAGACTTCGAGCATCCGAATCTCAGGCAGGGGAAGGCACTTAGCACTGCCTCTGGCATAAGGGACTCCTGTATAGAGAAGAAGGGAACCCAGGGATATATTGGGGGGTGACCGGTAAGCGGCAGCTAGTAGTGCCCCAGGGGTACCGACAGCAACTGTTACGGGTAGCTCACTCTATTCCGTTAGCGGGACATCAGGGGGTCAACAGAACGCGAGCCCGGTTATTACAGCGTTACTACTGGCCGGGGGCATCACGAGATGTGGGCAATTTGTGCCGCTCTTGTGATGCCTGCCAGCGATTGGGTAAGGCGGGCGACTGTGTTAAGGCACCCCTGAAACCCCTACCGATAATAGGGGAACCCTTCCAGAAAGTAGCGATTGACCTTGTAGGACCCCTTATGATTCCTAGCAGGTCAGGGAAACGCTACATCCTCGCGGTTGTGGATTTTGCCACCCGGTACCCTGAGGCGGGTGGCAGTTATCTCTTTTAGAAGCTTGGCACATAGATGCCAATACAGTGGCAGCAGCTTTTGCTGAACATTTTTTCTAGGGTAGGTTCCCTAGTGAGATCTAACTGATCAGGGGTCGCAGTTCATGAGTGAACTGCCATGTTGTCTCTGGGATGCATGTGGTGTACAGCACCGGCACACATACCCCTTACCATCACCAGACAAATGGATTATTGAGATGTTTAACGTACTGTCACGGAGACTCCTGTGGTCGGGTAGGATCTCGGTGGCGCAGAGCTAACGGAACAGCACGAGCCGTAGTGGGGTCACAAGCAGGGGTCCGAGGCAGGCGGCAGGTAGCGACGCGTCAGATAACAAGAGGGGTCCGAGGCAAGGCGGCAGGTAGCGAGTCACGGTACAAGCAAGGGCGGCAACGAGGCGGATGGACACGGACAGGCGGGGCAGGACAGGGACTAAGGACAGGGAGCAGGGACTGAGACTGGGAGCAGAATAACAGGACAAGCCAGATTACTAGCAAGGACCTTTACTGGAGCAGACTACATACAGGTACAGGAAACAGGTCAGGATCAAAGACAGGCATGAGCATACTGTAGGAGTCTGACTAGCAAGCAAAGGCAAAAGCAACAGACAGGAAGCAAGCTAAAAGGACAGAGACAGAGAGCAACAAGAAGACAGACAGACAGGAACCAGAGTCAACAGAAGACAGCAGCACACCCAAGTGGACCAGGAAGCTATGGCTAGGGCAGGAGGTCTAGGCAATCCTGACATTACTCCCCCCTCTCAAGAGCGTTCTCCGGACGATCCTCCAGGCTCTTCCCGGAGGCCTTGATGAAATGGCGACTCAAGGTGACCCACCTCTGGTGGCTTGTCAGTGGGCAGAGGGTACTCCACAGGTACATTTGGTGCAGCAAGGAACCTCCAAATGGGTGCGTTCAACCCAAAAGCAGGGGCAGAGAAGCCAGTAGATCCTCCTGACAACCCTTCTGGTTTAGCAAGGTGTCCCTGATGGAAGGCCGACTCACGATGGCCTTCGGACAACACTCCAAGTTTTGCAGGAACATAGGGATCAGCAACAACTCCGGACAACCTTCCAGGCTCTTCAGGGAAATCTTGATGGAAAGCCAACTTAATGTGTACGTCAAGTGCTGATGGGAAATCTGTGAGAGGTGCATTTATCCTTATCGCAAGAGCGTTGGCATCAGCATCAAGAATATTAGGCATAGTAAGGAACTTCACCAGGGATCCGTCTAACGTCATAGCAGGGGCATCGGACACAGATACATCAGGCTCTTCACATGCGGCAGAGGGGACATATTCACTTTCCGTGGTCTCTTTTTGTGACCAATATATCTCTTTTAGTTTTGGAATCTGGAACTTCCCAATGGATACGTTCAACTCCATTGCAGAGGCATGGACATCAGGAATGTGGGCATCAATGACGGGTGCAGACTTTTCACATGTGTAAGTGGGAACATAGAATTCACGCTCCATGGTCTCCTTTTGTGACTGCCGTTTTGTGGTATCACCTAAAGTCTCATTAAGACCAGCTATTTGATTTTTCAGCTCTTGAAGCTGTCCTTCTGCACTTCTTTTCCCACTCAATGCAGTTGTCAGTTCGGCTTCTTTGGAGTTGAGTCGCGACTCCATATCTCCCAGCTGACTCAGAGTAAAGCTTAAATATGTTTCATCTTCTTCATTTCTGATCTGCAGCTGCCGGTACTCCTTCTGGGCATTGTCCAGCTCCAGCTGCAGCCGGACCTTATCACGGGCTGTGTGGTCCAATAATTTGCAGGCATCGGCCATTTTGACCTCATAGCGCTGTGTCAGGCCAGCCACTTGACAGACGGAAACCTTCTCTCTCTCCTCCTTTTTGGCAAGCTGTGTCTTGAGCTCAGCGATCTGCGCCTGCAGCGCTGTGAGCTGCTGAGATGTGTGTTCAGCTGCTAGCTTTAGCTCTTCCTCCAGCGAGGCTCTGGTTATGCTCAGTGTGGCCTTCAGCTCCTCATGCTGTTCTTTGGGGACACACTGGGTACTCAAATAATCTTGCATCATACTTATTTTGTAGGCAGTCTGGAAACTTTCTTCCTGCAGAACTCGCTGCTTTTCTTCAGCATTTACCCATTTCTCTTTGGTGTCCTGCAGATGTGTACGCAGTTCTCGCAACTGACTCTGCAGTATATTTTCTGCTTGTGTGCGCCGCTCCAGGGAGACACGTTCTTCTTGCAGCACTCTCTCTGCATTCTGCAGTGCTGTCTGCACGTCTAACTTTTCCTGGGCCAACTGTTTCTTCTCCTCTCCTAATTCATGAAGCTTCTTATCTCCTTCACTGACTTGGACATAGAGATTCTTGCACTCCTGGGTTACCATTTCAAAACTGCTATTTAACCCTTCGAAGATCTCTCTCAAAGAACGTAGTTCTGTGTTGAAGTGGCAATTCTTCTCCTCAGAGGCTTCCAGTTTTGCGCCAACTTGAGCCATGAAACTCTGGTACTGCGCATTATCAGCATAGGCCTTCTCCAGCTTACTTGACAGGATTACCCTGTCCCTCTCCAACTGCTCTCTTTCTTTCTCCTGGAGAACACACTTAGCAATTGCTGAAGATAGACAGCTTTGTAGTGCAGTCTTGGCCTCTTGCTCCTTATCTAAACGTTCATAAAGACAATCAATCGCTTTCTGTGCAGCTGGAAACGTTTGAGTAGGGGCATCTTTCTTTTCTTCCACTATTCTTGGGATACGTCTGTGAGTTGCCTTAAGCTGCAGCATATCTCTTTCATCAAATGCAGACTCTGAGGTTAAATTTTCAGTCTTAATTTCTTCTGCAACTTCCACAGTAATGCCTCTCTTCTTCTTCTTCTTCTTCTTCCTTGCTTTGAGAAGTTCTGAAGAATCAGTGGTACTGTGTTCACATTTACTGCTCAAGACTGTTTGAGTGGGAGCCATAATTAAACCACACTTCCCAAGAAACCAGTAAAGAGGAAATGTGTTTTTAAAACAGAAGCATTAGAATGAACAACAGGAATATTAGACACAGAGAGACACAAGATAGGAGAGCTGACCCTTTGAGACTTTAACATCAGTCACAGAGATTATAAATGCAAGGAAAAAACATAGACAGAGAAACCTGCAGTTATATCTGAATCTTTTAGGCATAAGGCGTAGGGATATCATACAGACAGAGAAAACCTGCATTTACATCTAAATCTTTATGCATCAGGTGTAGGGATATCATATAGACAAAGAAACCCTGCAGTTACATCTAAATCTTTATGCATCAGGCGTAGGGATATCATATAGACAAAGAAAACCTGCAGTTGAATCTGAAACTTTTGATATCAGGCATAGAAATATCATAGACAGCAGGAAACTAATCCAGAGAAAACTTGTAATTAGATCTGAAACTTTTGACATAGGACATAGGAATATCAGACAGAGAACCCTGCAGTCAAATCTGAAACCTTTGATATCAGGCGTAGGGATATCATAAGTTGCAGAGAAACAAACTTTAGGGGAACTTGCAGGTAAACCTGAAACCTTAGAACCAATCATATGAAAAACTATAGATGCAAGAAAATCAAAGCATGCAGCAACAAAATAATGGGAGCACTTTTGTCTTTTGAAATGAAGACCCTGTGAACAGCAGTAAATCAAGGTAACCGTCTAAAATAGAAATGTGAGTCTGACAATCTGCAGTGGCCCACCCACAATGCAGAGACAATTCTTGTCCAGGTAATGAAAGTCTGAAAATGGCAAAAACAGGTACTGCAGGGAGGGTTTTTTTTTTTTTTTTTAAAGGGAATTCTTCTCAGGGAGAAAGTGGCACAAAAAACCCTGCAGAAACCTTTGCAAAAATAAACATCTCAAAGAAAGCTGCAATAGTCGGTAGCAACAGTTCTAGTCTCAGAAAAAATGTTTTTTCGTTATGAACGCAATAATTCTTGCAGAACACTTAGCAGCAACAAAAAAAAACCTTTCAAAACCCCAACTTGGATTTCCAAAAAAGAAACGAAAGTACTTATCTTCAACCATGCGGATGTGGTCTGCTGCAGCAGGCAGGAAAGGGTGCAGGCAGAAGAAGAATCTGTTCCAGCGAGATCCAGAAGTGGCCTTTGCTTTCTGTCACGGGAGACTCCTGTGGCGGGTAGGATCTCGGTGGCCGGAACAGCACGAGCGTAGTAGGGGTCACAAGCAAGGGTCCGAGGCAGGCGGCAGGTAGCGACGTCAGATAACAAGCAGGGGTCCGAGGCAGGCGGCAGGTAGCGAAGTCAGGTACAAGCAGAGGTCGGCAACGAGGAGACTGGAACAGGACAGGCGGGGCAGGACAGGGACTAAGGACAGGGAGCAGGGACTGAGACCGGGGAGCAGGAATAACCAGGGACAAGCCAGATTACTAGCAAGGACCTTTACTGTGAGCAGACTACAATACAGGTACAGGTACAGGAAACAGGTCAGGATCAAAGACAGGCATGAGCATACTGTAGGAGTCTGACTAGCAAGCAAAGGCAAAAGCAACAGACAGGAAGCAAGCTATAAAGGACAGAGACAGGAGCAACAAGAAGACAGACAGACAGAGGAACCCAGAGCCAACAGAAGACAGCAGCACACCCAGTGGACAAGGAAGCTATGGCTAGGCAGGAGGTCTAGGCAATCCTGACAGCAGCATATCTCTTTCATCAAATGCAGACTCTGAGGTTAAATTTTCAGTCTTAATTTCTTCTGCAACTTCCACAGTAATGCCTCTCTTCTTCTTCTTCTTCTTCCTTGCTTTGAGAAGTTCTGAAGAATCAGTGGTACTGTGTTCACATTTACTGCTCAAGACTTTTTGAGTGGGAGCCATAATTAAACCACACTTCCCAAGAAACCAGTAAAGAGGAAATGTGTTTTTAAAACAGAAGCATTAGAATGAACAACAGGAATATTAGACACAGAGAGACACAAGATAGGAGAGCTGACCCTTTGAGACTTTAACATCAGTCACAGAGATTATAAATGCAAGGAAAAAACATAGACAGAGAAACCTGCAGTTATATCTGAATCTTTTAGGCATAAGGCGTAGGGATATCATATAGACAAAGAAAACCTGCAGTTACATCTAAATCTTTATGCATCAGGCGTAGGGATATCATACAGACAGAGAAAACCTGCAGTTACAGTACATCTAAATCTTTATGCGTCAGGCGTAGGGATATCATATAGACAAAGAAAACCTGCAGTTGAATCTGAAACTTTTGATATCAGGCATAGAAATATCATAGACAGCAGGAAACTAATCCAGAGAAAACTTGTAGTTAGATCTGAAACTTTTGACATAGGACATAGGAATATCAGACAGAGAACCCTGCAGTCAAATCTGAAACCTTTGATATCAGGCGTAGGGATATCATAAGTTGCAGAGAAACAAACTTTAGGGGAACTTGCAGGTAAACCTGAAACCTTAGAACCAATCATATGAAAAACTATAGATGCAAGAAAATCAAAGCATGCAGCAACAAAATAATGGGAGCACTTTTGTCTTTTGAAATGAAGACCCTGTGAACAGCAGTAAATCAAGGTAACCGTCTAAAATAGAAATGTGAGTCTGAAAATCTGCAGTGGCCCACCCACAATGCAGAGACAATTCTTGTCCAGGTAATGAAAGTCTGAAAATGGCAAAAACAGGTACTGCAGGGAGGGTTTTTTTTTTTTTTTTTTTTTTTTAAAGGGAATTCTTCTCAGGGAGAAAGTGGCACAAAAAACCCTGCAGAAACCTTTGCAAAAATAAACATCTCAAAGAAAGCTGCAATAGTCGGTAGCAACAGTTCTAGTCTCAGAAAAAAATGTTTTTTCGTTATGAACGCAATAATTCTTGCAGAACACTTAGCAGCAACAAAAAAAAACCTTTCAAAACCCCAACTTGGATTTCCAAAAAAGAAACGAAAGTACTTATCTTCAACCATGCGGATGTGGTCTGCTGCAGCAGGCAGGAAAGGGTGCAGGCAGAAGAAGAATCTGTTCCAGCGAGATCCAGAAGTGGCCTTTGCTTTCTGTCACGGGAGACTCCTGTGGCGGGTAGGATCTCGGTGGCCGGAACAGCACGAGCGTAGTAGGGGTCACAAGCAGGGGTCCGAGGCAGGCGGCAGGTAGCGACGTCAGATAACAAGCAGGGGTCCGAGGCAGGCGGCAGGTAGCGAAGTCAGGTACAAGCAGAGGTCGGCAACGAGGAGACTGGAACAGGACAGGCGGGGCAGGACAGGGACTAAGGACAGGGAGCAGGGACTGAGACTGGGGAGCAGGAATAACCAGGGACAAGCCAGATTACTAGCAAGGACCTTTACTGTGAGCAGACTACAATACAGGTACAGGAAACAGGTCAGGATCAAAGACAGGCATGAGCATACTGTAGGAGTCTGACTAGCAAGCAAAGGCAAAAGCAACAGACAGGAAGCAAGCTATAAAAGGACAGAGACAGGAGCAACAAGAAGACAGACAGACAGAGGAACCCAGAGTCAACAGAAGACAGCAGCACACCCAGTGGACAAGGAAGCTATGGCTAGGCAGGAGGTCTAGGCAATCCTGACAGGTACCCTGAAGCAGATGCTTCGGACCTATATAGAGGCGGAGGGGAAAGACTGGGAGATTCATTTACAGCACTTGCTGTTTGCCTACCGAGAGGTACCACAGGAATCTACAGGCTTCTCCCCCTTCGAGCTACTATATGGCCGCAGTGTGTGTGTGTGTGTGTGTGTGTGTGTGTGTGTGTGTGTGTGTGTGTATGTCTATGTGTGTGCATGTGTGTATGTGTGTGTGGGCCTTTCTGTGTGTTTCTGTGTGTCTGTGTGTGTGCCTTTCTGTGTGTGTGTGTGTCTGTGTGTATGTGTGTATGTATATGCGTGTGCGCGTGTGTGTGTGTGCGTAACTCAATATTGTTATCAAAGTTGCACAATGTTAATAATTAATGTATTCTCACAACATGCCTTTTGTTTTATTTGTAAAATAGTATCTAATAAACACACACACACACACGCACACACACACAGGTTCCCTACTGACACACACACACTCACAACTACTAAGTGACACACACACATACAATGTTGGCTATCTAGCTCGCGCTACGGTATGGCGAGTTTAAGGCAAATCTGAACTCGCCGAAATGTGTAACAAGAGGAAACAACGTTCTCTGCATAAGACCTTAACTAACGGCAATTCTGTGGCTATTTTATAGCCGTTTTACAATTTTTTAACGTTCCTCTCTGCATAAGCCCCATAGTTATTATCAAGAAAATAGACATCTAGAATAGGGGGGCCTATGCAGAGAGCAGCGAATTTTAAAATTGGCGAGTTTAATAAAAAGTAGCTTTTTGGAGAGTTTTATTCTCCATATGCAGAAATGTGCGAATTCTGCTATGTTTAACATGGATGCGTGTGGCGAGTTTAAATTGGCGAGATGCGCGCTGCAGAAATGTGTTAAAAAAAATTCGCGCCTTTTTTTTCCCTTTGCTATGGCCGCGAGCGGCAGCTTCTTGCCAACTTTTTCTGGCGAGGCAAAAAGGAGACAATCGCGCCATTTTATTGGCGCGAACAGCCGCTAGATGCCGTTCGCGCCTCTCTGCATAAGGATATTTTTAAAACTGGCGAGATGGAGGTTCTCGCCAGCCGCGAGGCGAGTTTTAGAAATAGAAAAAAAAAATTGGCGCGTTTTTCGTAACTCGCCATTTTCTGCTGTTTTCTGCGCGATTTTCTCCAAAAAATGGCGAGTTTTGAAATAGCGCTGCTCTCTGCATAGGCCCCAGGGTATGCTACTAATCATTTATTTATAAAATGTTTTACCAGGAAGTAATATATTGAGAGTTACCTCTCGTTTTCAAGTATGTCCTGGGCACAGAGTTATAACAATACAGGGTTACACTAAATGAACAGGGTTATACAGTGTATTCAACAGACATTTCATGGACAGTTCGAGTTGGAAAATTGGGTACAGGGGATGAAAGGACTGGTGAGTTTCAGATTGAAATGGAGCAGCTTTAACATAAACAAGCATCAGCAAACATCAGTATACAGCTCATACCTTTTGGCTGCCCTTAGGCTGTGGTAAAGGCTGCTTGCCTTTGGGGTGACACAGATGTAGACTGAAGGGGTTCAAATTGAATGAAGCTGTGGTTTCAAAGTCCTTTGTTCTCCCGGGTTATTAATATTCCAGTGGGTGGGTTGACGTTACACATAGTACAAGCAAAAGCAGATGTTAACTCTTAGCATGCTGGTTTTGTGCAGAGGGGAGGAGCTCTTGGGGAACACCTTCAGGCGTCTGCCTTTGGGCCAATGCAGACTGAAGGGTTCAGATTGACTGCAGCTATGGTTTCAACGTCCTTTGTTCTGATTTAATGATGTTACAAGTTATGGTAAAGTTGTTCTATCTATATAAATGTTATCAACTCAAATATACATTAAGCGTAGAGCAGGAACAGACATAATTATCCCATGTCAACAGTGATATAACAAATAGCATATAATCATATGTATACATCAAAGAACAGCCCCATCCATTTCCATTATACTACTCATACTATCATAACTAACCAAATATAATTATCTAGATATAGAAATAGGGTTACCCTGTATGGTAGAATACCTCAAAATATAAAGTCATCAATATAGAATAAATATAGATATAGTTCATAAAAAAAACCTGTGAACTATAATTCTTCATTAAGCCCTTTTGGTGCACTATTGGTTCAGCTGAGCCATAAATCAGTGGAAGGAACCCTTTCAGAACAACGCAGGGGCCACAAACCTTTTCAGGAAAGCAAGTGGGAAAACAGGACCCTGAAAGGGTGGCAAGAACCCAGAAAGGTAGAACGGAAAAGGTCAAGAGCAGACGATTCCGAGGGAAGAGAGGAGGAACGAGAAAAAAGAAAAAGATCAAATGCAGAGAGAGACTGAGAGCTACACACTGTTTGTGGAAAAGGACCTTTTTGAGATCCACCTGAACCAGGGACACCACGTGGGGTTCGTGCTGCTTTGGAGAAGATTGGACTCAGAAGGCTCACCACACAGTTTCTATCCACGGCGCGTCATTTTCCTATTTCTAGTAAGTAGGCATCATTTGGGATATTCACTTGGGAGGGCATTTTTCTGCTGTACGTTGCTGCGCAATGTCCTGTCCTCGTTTTTGTCTCATTGATTAGGACAGCCGTTGCAGTAAGGGAAGATTTACATCACATTGGGGACTAAGCTCTCATCAGGAAGAAAAGACTACCTTCAATTCATCTCAAGGACTCAATATTGGTCATATCCTTTCAGGACTTATTATCATTTATTATTGTTCACATTATGCGCCAGAGTTTTAACCTTTTATTTGTATTATCAGTTTGAATTGGAGACTATTTTGGGATAGTCCCCACATCAGGTATCCAGGCTGCTATTTATCACATTCATTCACACCACCAGTGTGCACTGCACTGTTTTATTTTTTATCTAGCGCTATACTTAGTATCACCACTATTGTTTCACCTTTTGGTTTAATAGTGGAAAGTTTATAGACCCAGTTGCTTCCTCGGATTAGTAGAATTCGTTTAAGGTCACCACCTATAATTCCTAGAGAGACTTGTTCTATACTAAAGGCTTGTAAACCTACAGTAGAACCACCATTAAACTGCAAAAAAAAGTCTGGTAACCCCTGTAAGCATCCTGCCTCAAGTCTGGTTACTGTGGGATTTCTGATATTGCATAAATGCTCCAAAATACGATATCTGAGTTTCCTACTGGTCATAACAATATACATGAGGATACATGGGCATATTAACCCATACAATTGATAAACCTCCTGTCCTAAATTGATTACTACATCACTATCCAAGATCTGAAGAGAAAATCTTCCCCCAATGGGACAGGTAGACGGCAGCACAGCAATAGACGAAGAGAGGTTGAGGTGAATTAAAAATAGACTTTAATCAGACATTGTGCTGACAGGTCCTCTGACGCGTTTCGGTCTGAAGATCTGAAGAGTTTCATACATAAATTGACAAGCTTTACATGATTCACAGCTATATGAACCTGATATAGGTGGCCTTAAATCTGAAAGTTGTATTTCTTTCATTATGACTTGCTACCAGGATATCTTTAAGATTGTTGGCTCTTTTAGCTGTACTTTTTTACTGCTTTTTTGTGCAGTACTTTTTGTGTTTTTTACCGCTGGTAGCTGGTAGCAGTCATTTGGAGGCTGGTGGCACCTCCCCCCAGAGCTCACTCCTCCTTCACCTTTTTAACTTGGGGGGTCTTTTCATTTGCTGCAGGAACAAGACCTATAATGGTTCTTCCCCTCCTACAAAGGTAAAAGGAAGGGTTTACAGTATAGTGTAGGACCTGCATTAATTTGGTTATACCTTGGCGTTGGTATGCAGGCTTATGACGCTTTGGCCAAAGGGTTAACTAAATTACCAAGTATTTAATATTATTATTGAAGAATTTTACTTTATACTTTTTACCATATATGTTTTGTCAATGGGATGTAGCATTGGGCACCCCCTTGTTATATAAAAAAATAATAGCACCATGAAATGAAAGGCTTTTTAAAATAACCTTTCTACTTAAGAATCACATTTTCAACAATAGAAGGAAAATAGGGGGAAGTACATTACCAACTCCATTTTTGCATATGGCTCACTGCCATGCAATGCTTTACTAACTGCTAAGGCAGTGATTTTCAACCGGGGTTCCGCGAGCACCCCTCAGGGGTTCCGCGGCCACCATGTAGGGAGAGCAAAGACAAGTCTCCCAGCTGTCACAGGCCCGGCAGCACCACACATACTGCAGCAGTGACCCAGGGGCTCTGGAGCTCAGCAGCAGCACCCGTCCGGTCACTGCTATCCTTCCTCTCTCTGCTCCGGTCAGCGCCGGAAGTCGCATCAACTTCCAGCTGACAGGAGGAAGAGGAAGGATCAGGTAAGAGCGCTCACTCTTAGCAACCTTAAAGTGGGAACAGGAGGTGTGTCTGTGTCTGATATATCTCTTATGCCTCTTTGGCGAAAGCGTTATTGATTAGGTAAATTCTCTGTACAGATAGCAACACTATGTAAACAACAACACGCACCGTTTATAATATTTTTTATATATAAGATTTTGAGCTAATTTCAAAACAAGTGCAGAATTTAATTCAGGTTCCATGGTGCAAATTGAAATAATTTACTTGTGGAGGGAAAGACGGTGATCAAATCAGTGTGTGTGTGTGTGTGTGTGTGTGTGTGTGTGTGTGTGTGTGTGTGTGTGTGTGTGTGTGGGCGGGTGTGGGGGTGTGTGTGAGAGAGGGGGAGGGGGAGAGGGGGAGGGGGAGAGGGAGAGTAAGTGTGAGAGTTTGTGTAAGTAAGAGGGGGAAAGAGTGTGTGTAAGTGAGAGGTGGAGAGAAAGTGTGTGAGTGTTTGTAAGTGAGAGGGGGAGAGAATGTGTATGTGAGAGGGGAGAGTAAGTGTGTGTGTGTGTGTGTGTGTAGAGGGAGAGAGGGTTTGGCCCGGTATTAAAGGGGTTGCACCCCATATTGCCACCCTCTGACCTCACCAGGGAGACAAGGGGTTAACTGGACTGCGGTCCAGGAATGTGGTTTACCCCTTGTTCTATCATGAAAATGTATGTTCCCCTGTTCCCAGGTTTTATTGTTATATCAGTGTCTGCACCACACACACACACTGGGATCCATCCGGGAGGGCAAGGGTTAATAGTTGTATAGTGATTATAGCCCTTTGTTTAATTTTCCCACCTTTTCAGGCACCATTTTGCAGGGTCCCATAGGCCGCCATTGGAGCTCCATTCATTTCAATGGCGGATCTAGCTGTTTTGGACCTGTTTCCCTCAAAGACCAGCAGGTGGCATCCGAGAGGAGGAGCGGCGGTTTCCCATTGTAAGACTATGGGCTCATTGACTTCAATGGAGATTCCTCGATGGCGCTTTCCAGGAACGAGTTGGCTGCCGTCCAAACCGCAAAACCGCAAAGCGGATACTTTTTCTGAAAAAGAGCTTTGATCACTGATTAGTCAAGTTCAACGTCAAGTGGCGTGGGAATCTTCGGTTCTAGAGCACCCAGAAATAAAATTATTTTTGCCCCTAGTCCCTAGACCTCCCCCCACTCGACCACCACCGGGTCCCCGAATCCAGGACCCCCAGAAAGGGTCGTGCTGAGAGAGCGGGTCGCACCATAGGTTCCAATGGCGGCGGCAGAAGCAGCTCAAGAAAATGACTAAGTCAGAAAAGCTACAAATCATGAACCCATATCTCCAGTTCTGGGGGGTTCCGAGGGCCAGGGTTTGGAGTACCTGTAGGCACTGTTCCGGCATGGCTGCAGAACCATCCTTGGCCCTCTCGGACTAACCTGACGGAGTATGGACCGCCTTAAAGGTTCGGGAATTTTCCCATAGACTTCAATGGCGGCCAATTTCCATTGACCGGCTATGGCGGAGAAACCCCATAGGCTTCAACGGCGACGATGCCCCGTTGAAAGTCTATGGTGGCGGATTCCCATAGCCGCCAACGGTGGTGGTTTGCCATTGAAAGTCTATGGCGGCGGAGCCCGTTGTTTTCAATGGGGATTTAGTGAAAAAACGTGATTTAATTTACAGCGGAGAATTTTGTATTAAAATAGGAAACGGTTTAAGTAGTATTTATGTATCTCCGGTTCCGAAGGTTGTAGCAGGCTGAAACTTGGACCATATGGTGTCCCAGTTCCAGCATTGTGATCTTGCTAGTTTGGACCCGCTGGACCCAACGGAACCGGATATTTTAATATGTTTGTATTTTACCTTTAATACTGTATCCCAAAGCAGGGATAAAAACCAGAGGAAATTCCTTTGCACAAAGGGAAGCAGATGGTCATAGAGGCGACCCAATGTCTAGAGACCAAGTACTGTTCAAAGGGTTTTGCCACCTTCACTGTTTACCTGAGGGCGGAGACGCCTCAAACTAGAGTGGTCTATGAGTGTCATATTTTACACCTACAAACAAGGGGCATCCTGCCAGATATTCCTTTTGGCAGACTGGCCGGCGTCCCTGATGTAAATGTGGGGCTACAGAAATGAGACCCTCAGGGTCCTAGTGCGCATGGGCTAACTAGCTGGGGGGCATGGGTTAAAATGTGTTCCCACGTTAAGGATTGGATACAGGTAATTGCTATCCAATAGCCTGTACTCAATGTTAGGAATAGGGTTACAAAGATATATAAACTGTGGTCAACCCTATATCCATTGTCTTCAAATACCATCTTGATTGTTACCTGATTGCTGGAGAATTGCTATCTGATACTTCTCATCCCCCATCCCCAAGTAAGTGTTACTTCTTGCCTATTACTGTACTATATCGCTGTGTTCACCTATTTAAGGAATAAATATACTTTATTATATCTAAGCCTCGTTCAGTTCAACCCAGTTATTTGGTGTATTATTATAGCCTGTTACAAAGTTACCGTCACAGGCATTAATAAAACTGGTGGCAGCGGCGGGATTGAACTGAACCTATATTACAGTGTTCTGTGGGACCCTGTCATATAGTGGGAACTCAAGAGTAATTGCGAGTTCCTGGGACTAAAGATATTGAACACACAGTAGTGCAACAGTTAACACAAGTTGTAACACCACCTCACTGCTGCGACCGTGAACCATGAGCGAGGCTGAAGGCTCATCCAACCTGAGGACTAGAACTCAGCTGAAGGACAAGTGCCGTGAATATGGACTGCTTTATGAGAACCAGGAGGTTGCAGTCATGATAGCAGCAATCAGTAACTATAAAGCCTGGCTTGCAGAGCCTCAGGATACGGCTCAGCTTGCCCTTGTACAGCCGCCCGGAGATCAGAAAAGGAACCCAGTGCCGGGGTGGCAGAATCCCGGGGAGGGAACAAGTGCACCTCCCGGGGCCAGTGCAACTGGAGGGGCACTGGTGGCTGCGGCTACCAGTCCGTTCACCCCTGAAATGTTGGCACTGATTACTGTATGGGGAGACAGAGGGACACAGGAGGACCAGCTGCAGTTTATCACTATGGCAGTGAACAGACCCGCTTATTGCCACCCTGTCCAACCCAGCAAAGATGAACTGAAACTGGACCAGCACAGTCTCACCAAGTTCGTGGAAGGCACTGACCAGATCGACAGTTTCTTAAAGAACTTTGAAAAGCAGTGCCGGCGGTACAAAGTGCTTCCCCAGCATAGGGTTGCACGTTTGGACCCCTTACTGTCCGGCTTGGCTAAACAGACGATGATGGCGCTTCCAGAGGAGTATGCTGATGATTATGACCACCTGAAAGAACTGTTGTTATTTTAATACGGTTTTACCCCTGAAGCCTACGGGGTACATTCCGGCTGGAAGAGAGGCAGCCTCTGGAGTCCTATGTACCTACATGACCTGCATGGCTTTGTATGGGATACGATGGGTGGAGGGCTATGAGGCACGGACTTACCAATGCCTGCTGGACCTCATCTTTCAGGAGCAGCTCATGCAGCAGTGCCCGCCGGCAGTAAGGGCTTGGGTGTATGACAAAAAGCCCAAGACTTACCAGGAGCCGGCGAGGCTAGCAGATGACTATGTGGCCAGCCGAGCCCTGATGCCCACCGAGGTACCAGCTAAAGAGGCGGTGGCGGCAGTGCTGGCGCTGGCCAAGATGTCTGCTAATACCCCCCAATGGACTCAGAGGCTGCCTGCGGGCAGCAGTCCACAGAAGGCGGGGGAGCTCCAGCACGAGTGCCGGTGCTACAACTGCAACCGCACTGGTCACATCAGACCAGAATGCCTGGAACCCCTGCGTTCCAGCTGACCCCATCAGGGGCAACGCACCCCAGCTGCAAAGCCAGTAGCTCCGTGCGGGTGGCTTCCACCAAGGAGACCGGACCGGTCATGGAAACAACTCACAGCGAGACGTCCCATGCAACCCCTATCCCGGTTTCATCGGTGCCTACAGCCAGGAGTGGAGGACAGATCAGCGCAGCCCTGCAGCATATGGACGGCCGGAGCAGACATCTCACCCTGGTCACAGTCGGTGACCGGCAAGCAGTCGGCTTGCTGGATTCAGGAGCTGAAGTGACCGTGGTCCGACCTGATATGGTCAGGCCAGAGGAATTGCTCCCAGGCCCTGGGATGCAGATCACTGTGGCCGACGGAGAACCACGATTCTTACAGGTGGCATCTTTTTGGATTGGGGGAGGGCCAGGGTGTGCGTGAGGTGGGGGTTTTACCCGGTTTGGATGCTGAGGTTCTTCTTGGCAACGATCTGGGACCGATGACCGGCTGCCCAAGCCCGCTGCAGTGGCGGCGGTTACCCGGAGCCAGACCGCGGCAATGGCGGTGGCGCCAGTCCCCCAGCCTTTGGGACCAACGTTAGCAGAGGGCGCAGAGGAGCCCGGGGAGGTAAGCCAGGATCAGTTGCAAGCACAGACTGACTTACTGTTCCCCTTCACCCTTCCCCATTCCCCTGACAATGACATGACTGTGGGGTGGCCAGAATTAGGAGCCCAGTTTAGGGAGGCAGTGAAGACAGACCCTACCCTGGCCGGCATGAGACTTCGGGCGTCCGAATCTCAGGCAGGGGAAGGCACTGAGCACTGCCTGTGGCATAAGGGACTCCTGTATCGAGAAGAAGGGAACCCAGGGATAAAGGAGGGGGTGACCAGTAAGCGACAGCTAGTAGTGCCCCAGGGGTACCGACAGCAACTGTTACGGGTAGCTCACTCTATTCCGTTAGCGGGACATCAGGGGGTCAACAGAACGCGAGCCCGGTTATTACAGCGTTACTACTGGCCCGGGGCATTACGAGATGTGGGCAATTTCTGCCGCTCTTGTGATGCCTGCCAGCGAGTGGGTAAGGTGGGCGACCGTGTGAAGGCACCCCTGAAACCCCTACCGATAATATGGGAACCCTTCCAGAAAGTAGCGATGGACCTTGTAGGACCCCTTATGATTTCTAGCAGGTGTGGGAAATGCTACATTCTCACGGTGGTGGATTTTGCCAACCCGTACCCTGAGGCAGTAGCGCTTGGCACCATAGATGCCAAGACAGTGGCAGCAGCTTTGCTGAACGTTTTTTCTAGGTTAGATTTCCCTAGTGATATCCTAACCGATCAGGGGTCGCAGTTCATGAGTGAACTACTACATTGTCTTTGGGATGCATGCGGTGTACAGCACCGGCGCACTACCCCTTATCATCCCCAGACCAACGGAACATGTGAGAGGTTTAACGGTACCCTGAAGCAGATGCTTCGGACCTTTATAGAGGTGGAGGGGAAAGACTGGGAGATTCATTTACAGCACTTGCTGTTTGCCTACCGAGAGGTACCACAGGAATCTACAGGCTTCTCCCCCTTCGAGCTACTATATGGCCGCAGGGTACGTGGACCTCTGGACTTATTCCATGAGGGATGGGAAGGGGAGGCTACTGCTACTGATGCTTCAGTGATCCAGTATGTAGTAGATCTCCGAGACCGGTTAGAGATGCTCATGGGGGTGGCCCATGACCACCTCAGGGCCGCTCAGACCAAGCAGAAGCAATGGTATGACCGGAATGCCCATAGCAGAGAATTCCTCCCAGGACAGCAAGTGCTTGTTCACAAACCCACTCGGGAGAACAAGTTAATGGCTGCGTGGTCGGGACCTTACCCGGTTATCCGAAAGGTGAATGAGTACAACTATGTTGTACAGGTAGAGCCTGAGAGGCACAAGACATATCACATTAACATGTTGAAAGAGTACAGAGCACCGAGTATGGGAGCAGTAATGGCCATTTGTAGCCCACTGCTGGAGGATCCGGCGAGCAATGCTCTGCCTGATTTCCTAGGTGAGGCTAGGCAGGGAAATACTGTGGAGCAGGTGGAGATAGGGGCACAGTTGAGTGCTAGGCAGAGGGGAGAAGCCAGGGACATGCTAGCTAAGTTTAGCGCCCTCTTCACTGACATGCCAGGGACCACACATCTCACAAAACACCCAGTGCACACAGGGGACCTGCAGCCTCTGCATAAGCACGCTTATAGAGTGTCAGCAGAGGTCAAGACCAGTATGGAGAGGGAGATAGACCTGTGAACAAGGGGCATCCTGACAGATATCCCTTTTTGGTAGACTGGCCAGCATCCCTGATGTAAATGTGGGGCTACAGAAATGAGACCCCCAAGGTCCTAGTGTGCATGGGCTAACTAGCTGGGGGGCATGAGTTAAAATGTGTTCCCACGTTAAAGATTGGATACAGGTAATTGTCATCCAATAGCCTGTACTCAATGTTAAGAATAGGGTTACAAAGATATATAAACTATGGTCAACCCTATATCCTTTGTCTTCAAATACCATTTGCACTGTGTATTTTTGTCACAATGGAAGTAGCTCTGGGCATCTTTGTTTGTTTTTTGTTGTATAAATAAAAAAGGAGACTGGCTCTCCTAGAATTCAAGAGAAATGGGGGAGTGTGACAGTGTGAATAAACGTCACCAGCCCCATGCCTGGCAGACCCATGTGTAGGTTGGCAGTGCAGCAGTGACGAGGTTAACTTTCAGCTGAGAGATCTGGTTAATTAGTCTAACCCCAGCTGCCTCATCAAGGAGCTTTATAACCCTCAGGCTGTACACACATGCAGGCTAGAAACCCGGGGTATCCTAGACCTCCTAAAGAAGTCCTGGGAGGAACAGCGGTCCCCTTCTAAGAATACCCTGCAATATGTATTGGACCTTAGGAAACGCCTAGATGTGGTCGGTCATTTTGCTAGGGAGAATCTTAGATCAGCCCAGGACAGTCAGGAGAGACATTACAATTACTTTGTGCTGGTACGCTTTTGGTCTCCTTTTTCCCTGAGACATTACAATTAAAATGCTTGTATAAAAATTACTTATAGCTCCATTTCCTTTCCCCTTCCCAACACCTATTCCGCCTTCCTTCCCACCCCCCCCCTTTTTTTTTTCTCCCACCCCTGGGATTACCCCAATTCGCACGACTCAGTAGGGCGCGAAAAGTCGTGTGACCCCGATTTACACAAAACAACTATATGTCCTAATGATTGTATTTAATTTAATGCGATGCACAAGATGACCATGTAATGTTTGTTTTATTGTATATCATGTACAAATATATCAATAAATACAAGTTATAAAAAAAAATATGCTCGTATGAGAGTGTTTCACCCGGGAGACCAGGTGATGTTATTGTTACGCAGTGTGAGAGCAAACTCCTAGCCAAATGGCAGGGCCCATTCGAAGTACTCCGCCGCACTGGTGATGTGGATTACAAGATCGCTCAACCAGGGTCCAGGAAGGGTAAACAAATTTACCATGTGTACTTGCTGAAACCCTGGAAGGTGCAGCGGTCTCTATTCATCCACCCGGTGGAGGAGGAAACGGACCTGGGTCCTCAGCCCCCATGGGGGAACATCTGTGGTGACGAGAAAATCCCAATGGGTAGACATTTGTCCTCTTAACAAAAAGGGGACTTGTTAGAAATAATTACACAATTCAATTATGTTTTTTCTGATTTACCAGGGCAAACTAATTTAGTTTCACATGTGATAGAGACAGCACCTGGTGTAAAAGTACGTTCCCGTCCTTACAGGTTGCCTGAAAGCTGTAAGGCCTGGTAGAGAAGGAGGTACAAGAAATGTTACACTTAGGCGTGATTTTAGGAATCATGCAGTGAGTGGTGTAGTCCACTAGTTATGGTCCCTAAACCTGATGGGAAGTTAAGATTTTGTGTGGACATCCGAAAGGTCAATGTGGTATCCAAGTTTGACGCATATCCGATGCTAAGGGTGGACAAGTTAATTGATGCCCTTGGTAACGCGAAATATATATCCACGCTGGACTTAACAAAAGGATACTGGCAAATACTTTTAGTGGAAAAGTCCAAGTGCAAAACAGCCTTTGCCACTCCCATGGGTTTATACCAGTTTGTGACAATGCCATTTGTACTGCATGGAGCCCCAGCCACATTTCAGAGACTCATGGATAAAGTGCTGAGACCTCATAGGGCTTATGCCGCAGCCTACCTAGATGACATTGTCATTTATAGTAAACACTGGCGGGCCCATCAAAATAGGCTGAAAGCGGTCCTCAAATCTCTAAGAGAGGCAGGGCTGACAGCCAACCTTAAGAAATGTGCCTTAGGTAAGGTGGAAATCAAGTACTTAGGGTATGCAGTGGGAGGTGGAAAAGTAAGGCCACTAGCCGACAAGGTAGCTGCCCTGAAAGAAGTTCTGACCCCCCAAACAAAGATGCAGGTACGCTCTCTGCTGGGTTTAGCAGGGTACTATCGGCAGTTCATCCCCAACTATTCGGAAGTTGCAGCCCCATTAACAGACCTCACAAAAAAGTGTGCCCCTACACAAGTGGTATGGTCAAGGGAGTGCCAGAGAGCCTTTGAGGACGTAAAAAGGTGTCTATCAGAGGGTCCCGTCATTAGAAGCCCAGACTTTAACAGGCCTTTTGTAGTGCAAACCGATGCATCAGAGATAGGGCTAGGGGCAGTGTTGTCACAACAGTTTGAGGGAGTGGAACTTCCGATCCTTTTTCTGAGTATGAAATTGTTCCTGAGGGAAAAAAACTACTCAGTGATTGAGAAGGAGTGCTTCGCAGTAAAGTGGGCAATCGAGGCTTTGAGGCATTACCTGGAAGTAGTCCATTTTACTCTGGTGACGGACCATGCTCCATTGAAGTGGTTAAATAGTATGAAAGACTCCAGTGCTAGGTTGACCAGGTGGTATATGGCCCTCCACCCCTTCTCGTTTGAGATTCAGCACAGACCTGGAAAAGAATGCAAATGCTGATTTCTTCTCTAGAGAAGGGGTGGATGGTCGGGCTTTAGCCGTGCATGGCCCCAGCCATACACTAACAGGGGAGGAATGTGAAAGGGTGAATAAACATCACCAGCCCCATGCCTGGCAGACCTATGTGTAGGTCGGCAGTGCAGCAGTGACGAGGTTAACTTTCACCTGAGAGGTTTGGTAAATTAGTCTGACCCCAGCTGCCTCATCAAGGAGCTTTATAACCATCAGGCTGTAGTCACATGCAATGTGGAAAGTGGCTAAATGTGTTGAAAAAGAACGCTGTGACGTTCGAAACGCGTTGGATGGGTCTCTTGTCACATTAAAGTGCCCTTTTAATCATTTTTTCGTTTTGGGTCCTTCCTGCTCCGTTTTTGCTGGTGTGCTTTTTGGTCTCCCTTTTCCTGTAGTCACATGCAGGCTGTCTGGTCAAGAGATAGCACTGAAACGCTAAAGTAAGATTACTGCTATAAGGTCTGTCTTCAACATACATGTTTGATGAACTGACTGTGTACTGTATGCTGAAAAGAAGCTCTATTGTTTTTGTATGCTGAAAAGAAGCTGTTTTGTTTTTGTGTGCTGTATTTTTTAAGGCCCAATATATAAGCCTTACCAAGAAAACCCGCGTATGATTGCAAGATACCCTGCAACAGGGAGATATTCTTTTCTTACAGGAAACACATTGTAATGTCCGCAGCCCCCCCAACACATTCAGAAACATTTTCCCACACGCATATTACTCATCATTCACCAGTAAGAAAAGAGGGGTAGCAATTCTAATCAAACAAGGTGTCCCATTCAATACCGAAAAAATTATTACAGATCCAGATGGCAGATTTCTTAGAATACATGGCACCCTCGCAGGCACTTCCATCACTCTAGTCAACATATATGCACCAAATGAGAACCAACCTGACCTAGTGCAGAAGGTATTAGAAACAATGGAGCCCCAATACTTAACATATCTGATAGTGGGAGAAGACATGAATAAGTTGATGGCACGAGAAATAGATAAGTCAACTACACTGGGCCAGGCACATTCAACCCATGTCTATAAGACAGCCAAAACATTCAGGGACCTACTCACAGGGTTTTCCTTAACCGACGTTTGGAGAGTTCAGCATCCAGGCCAATGTGATTACACATTTTTTTTTCTCCCACACCAAACATATTCAAGAATTGAATACATATTGGTCTCCAAGGATATCTTCCATTCATCTCTAAGATCGAATATAGGCCCAATAACTTGGTCGGACCATTCGTCAATCGACCTGGTCCTTACATACCCTTTTTATAAAAACAACCTATTTAGGTGGAAGCTTAATGATTCCCTACTAAATAATCCTGACATAGAAAGTAAAATTAATCTGCCAGTAACAGAATATTTTCAAATCAACAAGGGAACTGTAGCAACACCCGTGCTATTATGGGAAGCCCATAAGGCGACAATACGAGGCGACTTTATCTCAATCGCATCCAACAAGAAAAAAAGTAAGCTCAAAGCCTATAAAGAAATAATAGCCAAAATATCAAGCCTAGAGCAACACCATAAAAATAACCTGTCAAAAAAAACTGTATAAATCCCTTACAGGAGCTAGGTTAACATTAAGACAGATTCAATAAGAGGACACGGAAAGAGCATTAAAATGGACCAACCAGCGCTATTATGATAAAGGCAATAAGGCAGATAAAGTGTTGGCTAACAGAATAAGAGGGATAAGGGTCAGATCACAAATATCTGCGATAAAAAACAAAGATGGTAAAATCCTTCATAATGAGAAAGACAAAGCCCACGAGTTCACCAAATTCTATACGAAACTATACAACCTAGACCTCCCTGGGAAGAAAACCTCTAGCATAGATGTGATTTCACAATACCTAGAACACGGCAAATTGCCCTGTAACAGGGACTTATCCCTGTTAAGAAACGTACCTCTAATCCAGCAGTGTGCTGGTTAATTGCACACCAGCAACTCCACCTGGCTGATTAGAACTAAAGCAAATGCCTGTTCCCAGAAACAGGAAAGAGGATTCCTGAGCTCACAATTGGAGCTGACCCAGGAAAGACAGACCAGAGAGTTCCCTAGTCCACAACTGGGCTGACCTGGGGAACAACAGATGTCTTGAGCTGCAGGCTGACAGCAAGACAAAGGGGACAAGGTTTCTAAACCTGGATCCTGATATTTCTATAGCACACAAGGGTGCGGACCCAGGAGAGCAGAGAGGCCTTCCCCTACAGCTAAAAGATACAGATACGACTTTCTTATGGGACTGTTATATATCTGTATATATATATACAGTGTTCGACAAATCACCCAAAAATCTACTCGCCCAACCAAAAAATCTACTCGCCACCTATTCCCGCCCCCAACCCCGCCCCTAGTCCCGCCCCAACCCCGCCCCTAGTCCCGCCCCAACCCCGCCCCTAGTCCCGCCCCCAACCCCACTTTAAAATAAAATATATAAATAAAATACATTTAATAAATTCCTAGTCAGAACAACATTCGTTTTTGACGAATGTATTTATTACATTATTAAATCACCGATGGCAAATAGATTTCTTAGGGCTGCTTCGCAGCACACACACGGGACCGTCTGTGTACACTTACAGATATTCTCAGTCCCCATCACCAGAGTATTTCCAGTGGCTTAGCTGCCCAGAAAACTTTAATCAATAACTTTTTTTTTTGTTTCAATCATTTATTGCGTTTTAACAGGCGATGTTAGACTCACATGCTCACATAACAGTTTTTGCAAATAAACCAACTCTACTACTCAGCTACATTCAGCCATTCCGTCTTTCGTCCACTAAGCAGTATATTTTGGTAGTGGGGTTTAGGATCCTTTAGGTTGTCTAACCAGCTGAGGTATGCCTTTGCTGCCTATTAAACCCAAACAGGGAACTTACTCACAGTAAAAATAAATAATATTACAGACCCCAAAGTGGCGCTTTTTATTGGCAATGCCGGCGGCATGCCGGGATCTATTCCGGCTGGCGCAGTCTACTAGACCCGCCGGCCGCCGCGGTGTCCTCGTCACGCACACCCCCCTCCACTTTGGGGTGCGCAATTTTCGCCACCCTCTTCCCCGACCACCGAACCCGGCTCCTGCTGTGCCCCGCTGCTGTCCCCGTACGCCCCCGCTTGACCCACTTTAAACTCCAGGGGTGTCGGGGAAGCCGTGGAAGCCGGGCGCTTTGCACGTGACTGTGACATTCTACAGGCGCCGCAAAAGCCGCGCTCATTCCACCAACGCTTTTCGTGTTCTGAATAAAACTGCCTTTACTGTCCGCAAGACACCATGGGAATGAAGTGGAGGTACGGATGGGTGAGAAGGTAGAGTCCCTCGTTCCCCTCCTCCTCCCAGCCCGAAGCGTTTCAATCGTCGTTTCTTTTCTGTCTATATTAATGTTCAATCCATGGTTCCCAAGTTCTATGGAAGGTGTCTCTGTTGAATTTTTCATGTATGCCGTTAATTTTCTTCCATCGGCCATTGCCACCCTCGTTCCTAAGTCTCTCTAACTGTGCGTCTGGAA
Source organism: Ascaphus truei (assembly GCA_036426205.1). Classification (NCBI taxonomy): domain Eukaryota; kingdom Metazoa; phylum Chordata; class Amphibia; order Anura; family Ascaphidae; genus Ascaphus; species Ascaphus truei. The sequence goes on from WSYH01000556.1 coordinate 41,124, forward strand.
GGTGATCTACTCTTTTTTCCCGATGGCCGCGCAATTCCGCATCTGGCTAGCTGTTAATATGTGTGTATCGCCATCAGCCGTCCTCATTGGGTGTGGTATGTCTTCTATTGTTTTTTGCGCCAAAAGTATATAAGGGGATGCCACAGTATTTATTTCTTCTTTCTGTGGGCCGCTCCTATGATTTAGCTGAACCAGTCCAAAATTTCTATATTTGCAGGGCCAGGCCACATATATTTGGCCATATCCCCTTCTGCTGTCCGCTCCCGCTCCAACAACAAGATCTGGGACATATCGTAAATTTTTACTGTCTGTCTGGGGTAGGCTACCATTGGAATAGTGTTGGCTGGAGGTGTTAACTCAGGCCAATATAAAGGTTTATACCCGGCAGGTAACCCTAAATCCCTGTGTGGGACGAGAGGTTTAAGATGTCTTGTCCCCTTAGTCTCACATTTTAACCTGGTCTGTAACGTTTCATACGCTCATAAATATATTGTTCTTTTTAACTGGTGGCACCAATGTCTTGTATAGTAATGTATACTCCCTTTTTCATTTATGTATCTAGAACGGTACTTGTAACCATGTATTATTCTTTGTTTTAACTCTGTGCCCCAGGACATTTGAAAACGAAGGTCCTCTCAATGTATACTTCTTTCCTGGTAAAATATTTTTATAAATAAATAATAAATCATGTTTTACACTACACTATTGTTTTGTCCGGCCTGTTTTGCAGCTAAGAAGCTGCTCCAGTTAACACATGATGAATTAAATGTTCTACGGTTTAGGAGACACAAGGGGGAACTTCTAGCCCTGTGCCAAGCGCGATTGAGCGTGCCTGTGGTAAGTAGCTGCTTTGGAAGATGGTTATCATGTTTTCCAAGCCGCAGACGGTCTGAACCGCAAAGTCAATTGGATACGTGGTTTGCGGTCAGGCTGAAGTGCCTCTGTCAAAAATTATCTCCATCCGGGTCCCGTTAACAACCCTAAGCTGGAAAAAATTGATGGCTGTGTATCTGCGGTTAACAGATCAAAAAGCCTGCACTGATACATTTAAGGCCGGCTTGTAACCCAGACCACTATGGTCAAATGTGGCAAACCACACCAGACCTGAGCCCAGTCAATTATTGGTAACCTTCACTAGGCCAAAGAGCTAGCACTCTGATTCTGGAGTGGCAGTAGTCACGGCAGAAAAACCATGAACATACATATGAATTGTTTCTATATTTGTAACATATCGAACATACATTTATGTAACAATACTGTATTTCGACATGGTGTTTCTTAAATGCAAGGGCAGGGAAACCCTTTCGTTTCTTCTGTCCTGCGGGTCCGGCAATGACCTCCACTTAACATGTCCCATATGTTTATGGAGGAATGAGTGAAGGGATTTTTCACTCTCCGTACTCTTTCAAGAGATGGTTCCTTCCAATACTAGAGAAATCCGGAGATGAAAAGCCTAGAAATCCTAGTGTTCATGGGTGAGGGGCCGGGATTTTGTGTAATCAGATACAGGTGCGAAATATGGGCGCTCCACACTTGGTAAGGCCAAACCCCAGACTTACTGTCGCCATGTAAGATGTTGGGCCCGGATTGGCTAAGCAGCTTAGTTGTCACAGTTAGCACATGCTCTGTGTCAGAACCGGACAACTTCTGCTCTTTTTTGTGAGCTACTGGCGTCGGGATGGTGGGTAAAGTTGTTCCCACGAGAGGCTTGGTGGTGTAATGTTAGGTATAGACCCGTGAACCCCTGAAGATGCCTGCAGCCGCAGTCCCAGTAGATTTCATCTCAGATTTTATAACCTAAGAGACGTTCAAGTAACGGTCAGCATCGGCAGTTCAGGTGAGTGTGAGGGTTAACAACATCGTAACTAAGGATTTACACACCTCTTCCAGAATTCATTTGTGCTAAGGATTCCGCGAACCTAATTCCTGTAAGGACTAACGAAATACTAACTCCTTTTTGGTGACGATAAGGGCTGCAAAGTTGCGCCCCGGAACAAGGACTGTCGCACGGCTCGAAATCCTCGCACCCTCCTTTCATGCGTCTAGGGGGTTTGAGACTTTGGTTTCATTGTCCTGGGACATTTTATTTTGTTTCCCCATGCTCAGTAAGGTGATACTTAACTTTAAAATGTGAAGTTTGTGTGTTTGCTTTACAGGAAACAAATTACCATTGTGGCTATTTACCACCCTTGTACTGCCCTCATGTGGTTCCAGAATCCCATATAATTTGTTGGTAAGACCTGATCTAACCGTAACAAACGGAATTTTTAATAGTTTCCTTGTCGTGGTGGCAGATTGACGTTTTGTACTCGTTGGTGCCGCGTACTCATATATCATGCCCATCATCTCTGTCTATAGTGACCTGTAGATCTTCATTTCCCATTTCAGCATGTAATTAGGTCATGGTTGTTTCCTGACGCCTCTATTCCAAGTGGTAAATTTTCACTAATCTCCCTTTCTGTCGGATTGTGCGATGAGAGGGTTAACCATTGCTAAATAAAGGTATTATACCCTGCTGATTAACCAACTCACATTTGGGAAGGAGGGGTTAAAAGTATCTTGCACTGCACTGCTGTTTGCCCTCTACCCACGTTCGTAAACCCCCCTTTGCAAGGCTATTCCCTGCCGCTGTAATAGTAAGGTGAATAGTGCCTGCGATGTTCTTTTGAGACACAAGATGAGTAGTGGGCGCCGAAGCCAGCGCTGATTGAAGACGCATGGCGGTGGTTTAGAGGTCTGTTTGAAGTATAGGAAAATGACCCATGTCAATGTAGCCGGACCCCGTAACACAAGACTATCTATCCCACTGTGATTCAATTGATTCAAGTTTTCCAGATGGGATTTTGATTATCTAACTTTAACACAGGACGTTCGTTCACGCCAAGGGTTACATAGTTTAAAAATAGTTACATAGTAAGATTAGGTTGGAAAAAGACTTCCGTCCATCCAGTTCAACCCTATGCTAAACTTAGACACAGATACTTGTATTGATCCGAGGAAGGCAAACTAAAACCCATAAGGTGGAAAAATTGCAATTCCTTCCTGACTCCAAGCACTTGGCTCAATCGGATTAATCCCTGGTCTTCACATCCTTCGCCATTGTATACGTATTTGTTATATCCCTGTATACCCTTTCCCTCTAAAAGATGTCCAACAACTTGTTTTTGAACAACTTCTATTTGTAATCTTATCTGCCTTCACTCTCCATGGGTAATAATTCCAGCATTTTAACTGCCCTTACTGTAAAGAACCCTTTCCTGTGTGTGACTTTACCCCAAACTTGGAATTACTTCGTTAGCCGGGTTACTCCTACTGTACTCCGATAGAACTCCTACCTAGTTTAATAATTTATACGAAATTTTGGTGATTTGGCCAAGTTATTAGATCGGCAACTTGCGATCTAGCCCCGGGACCTTTAAACAGAGACTGCATTTCTTGCGCTTTCTCGCAACAGGACATTTATTTCGTTTTCCTTTTCCTTCATCCCCCCATCCCACAAAGTTGTGTATTAGTGTCGTGGGTGTTTGTTTGGCAAGGAACTAAACACATTTATTTTGCTCTTGTTGTGTTCAATCGAGAATCCCCAAAAATATAAAAAGTTTTGATAAGGTTTGTGTCCTCGGCACGTGAGACAACTGCATTATTCCCTTGACAGTATGACTCAAGTTGGTGACTCATGGTAAGGCTTTATTATGGGAAATGTTGTTCACAATATGTCGTAAATGAAGTTTTTTTTAATATATTCATGATCAGTAGGCCTCATATTTCCTGCATAAGTCCGAAAGCTAAGAACTTCCCTATACCCAGACAGGCTGTACTGTTCGTAGTTTATTTTTTTAATATTGAGTTGAACTGCCGTGGTGTTCACGTTCTCCGGTGGGGAAGTCCGACTGTTATGGAAAGAGGCTTAATGGTGATGAGATGAGGTGAGTTTATATTTTCCTTTGGTTCTATTCCAATGGTCCATGTGCATCCCTCTGGATCAATTTTGAATTGTAAGCATCCGTCTCCATGTACCCGGGCGGGACCACAGGGACGTTTGCTAGCGGGTCCTCCCTGAATAAGGATTTCAATTTCAGCCAGCAAAAACAGACCCTATAGGTCAGCATCACGACCACGGCCTGTCCAACTGGGCAGCCGTGATATATTTTTGTATACACCCAAAAACAAAAAACCCCCCTTGGGTCCCCCATGCCCCCTTGCTCTCGATGCAACATGATGCCTCTCGACCATCCGCAGAGCTTTTATTTTGCCATATAATTGGAAGTATTAGCCGCTGCGGTTTTAAAACTCTGAGATTGGGATTTGGATTGGAGGGTTCTGGAAGTGGTATACAGCTAGGAGAATGTTCATTTTTACTTCCAATCCAAGGATTTGTATTGGTTCCAACTTTGTAGGTCTTTTTCTTAATTATTAAACGCGGGTGGTAGTGGGGGGTAGTTGCTTGGAATGGGACAATTGTGGGCGTTTTGGACTGCGCTGTGGGTACTACTCGTTGTGTCTGTTGCTGAGTCTTGTCCACTTCTTGCACGAGAAGGGGTTCGACTCAGGTATTTGAAAAGGGAATTACTCTCCATCTATACTTCTCATGGGAGATCACGTTCACACTCAAAACCTTTTTTATAATCGGGATTATTGATTGAACAAAGCAAGGAGGTAGGAAAATGGTAATTTAATTTCAAGAAAAGACATCACACAATGTAACACAATTTACCGAGGTTTAATACATACTGGAATGGGGGCTAACGATTATCTACCTTATAAACATTCACACAAAAATTATACCCTGCTGTTATGAGTCATTTTCCAATACCGGCTGGGTACCACGAAAGTCCTGGAACTGATTTCGGCATCTGCACTCCAGACGCGACTGACTACGTTCTTCCAGAAGTGGGATTAGAAGAATCTTGAGTCAACATCCTTGAAGCCGGCTCGGCTCATTCAGTCAGACAGTGTGGTGGTTTGGCGCTTGGAATCTGCGTCCTGATTGGCTGCAAGTCCCCTTATGGTATTCAGTGGTCTCCTGTCACCAAATCTCAGCCTATCAGAGCGTGGGAATTCTCCTTCAGCCTCAACCGATTGGTATTGTAATGTCCGGGAGGGCACCTTTTTTCAGTCGTAAAGGGGCAGCACCCAACTGGCACCTCTGCCTCCTTTGGCATACTGAGCCACCCGCTGACCAGGAATCCACAGAGTCTGGGTTTGGCAAATGGTGGCGCTGGATGCCTGTACTTATCCAGAATGCGGTACTATAGCAGGAACTGCAGTACCCCTCTCTGTTCTAAACACCTTGTCATCCTGAGTCCTTTTCAACTCTGCATAGACACCATAGGCACCAGCTTGGGTAGCCAGCTGGTCCCTCGGAATCCCATGATCGTTGGACAATCCCACAGTTCATTTACAGGTTATCAGTAATATATTTACCTATAAATATAACTACTGTTAATAAAATATACTGTGTCTGTTCTTTTGTGTGATAATAAGATATAAGTTTCTTATTCTGGTGTCAGGGAGGGAGGGAGTGTGAATATTGCTAACTCCCAAGCCTCATTCTTGGCAATTAGAAAAGTACTTTTTGAAAACAAAATCTGCGGAGCTTTATAACATGGTGAAGGCACCCACCCTGAACCAACATATCCATGTTCAGATACACTGGGCATGTTTCTGGTTATTCCTCCTTATACTAGGACCCCTGTTTATAGGGACCCATGGATGTTGTAGTGATACATTACCCCTCATGCCCATTATCTTGAGATGGATGCTCTGCAGCAGGACTCTACGGTAGTGTCGAACAGAATGTTTCAGAGTCAGTGTCTGACCGGAGTAATGTGCTTGGCTGCATCCGAAAATCGCAGTCGATCCCGGGATGCCAAAACTTTTGGCTATCCCAATACATCTGAACCTACCATACTAGAACATTCTGTAAAGACTTTTCCCAGGCATACCCACCCTGAAACTTACAGCCTGCGAAATCTCACCGTCCCGCACCCCAGGAAAGGCAAACAGACAATAGAAATCTTAATGTCGCATACGTGTATAATGCACACATCCCAATTAATGGCATTTCTGACATTGCTGGTCCAAGGAGCTGACACCGTGGGACCCTAACACAAACGGCTTCATGGGTAACCAAGTGGGCTTAACCTTATTAGTGAGCCTGGTCTAACCTTTAACCAACCATTACACTACTTAAAATTTGTCTGTAGTAAATTAGTTTCTTGTGACTGGCGGCTGTCAAATTTAGGGCTTCTGATTTGTCATACTTTATTTTATAATCGCGAAGATTCTTTCCAAATTTTGTTAATATCGGATTGGTAATTGTGGTAGTTAGTTGGGGTTTGATAATGAAGAAAATATAAATCCGTGGAAAATAGGGATATTTTGGGTCATCTATGTCACACTATGGTGATTCCTTGGATTCTGGATTGCTTCTAATATTGAGGCAGGTGTTCTAATGACAGCGCACAGTGACAGGGAAGACAGGGACAGCACCTGTCTAGTGTGCAGCTTTTTTGATTTGTTATTGAGTTCTCCGTTGTTTTCCCGGAGTTTGAACGAGGCTGTAGGTACTCTGATATAGGGCTCTTACAGCCCTCTAAAAATGGCCCCAAATCAATTTTTTGACATTTGTTTTCTAAAAAAATTAGCAATGTATTAATGTCTAGAATGCCTTCTCCGCAGCAAGTGCTCCAAGAACGAACTTAGTACCTCCTTGGTGAGATACACAATGTTCGACAATATCAATTATTTTCCGGATATTGTCTAAGCTCGCCTACCGTTGAAACCCACTACATGGTCTATATGGATTCAATCTAGGCAAAGATAGGGTTTTGGCCTATTTGCGAGGATGTATTATTAATCTAAGGTCCTGTATTTAGAAGGATATTGGGTCGGTACTGTAGCTCCTATTGCTCAGAACTCCCTCCGACCTTCTGTTGTGAATTATGGCTGAGATTGTTGTGCTGCCATGGTTGCCGGAATCCTTCCCCTTGAAATAGGTTACACAACTCGAACACTACATGGATGCATAGATTGGTGAGAAACTTACTTGTAGTAATGTGATTTGTGAGTCCGATCGGCCACAGGGATTTTGGCTGACTTTAGCGTCTTAACTGTCCTCCATTAGTTCCAGTTGTGTTAATTTTTCTTATTCAAGATGTGTCTACCTCTGTTTGAGTTCAGTTGGTCATGTAAGAGACGTGTGCAGAGGGTAAGCAATGGAGAACGTTTAAAGTGAACTAAATTAGCTTTATGCGCCTGTCCTTTAACACAGGCAAAAGTATGTCAAAAAGCTCAAAAAAAAAACCATACTCAGCCGCTCTTGGGAAGCTTCTACACATGTATGGCACAGGCCCATCTCGAACGGGGTGGTTAGCGAAGGCCTAATTACCGACCCAAATATTATATTTATATATTATAGCAAAAATCAAAAAAGATGAAAGTAACGCCAAGAGTGATATTGGTGTACCAAAAATGACAATTAATGTACACACATATATAGTTAAACTCTAAAATAATACCATATAGTGTACAGCAGCGCATTATACCACAAACATATGGATACACAAGACTAACATATAAAATATATCGAAATCCAAAGTGCCAAACCCTTTCAGAGTCCTGACAAATAGCCCAGAACAAATGTACAGATACACCAGGGGGTCCACGGCAGCTCACACATGGATAACCAGCTCCACAGCGATTCAGTTGAAAAAACAAAACAGAGAGCGACGCCGATAGTGTACCACTGTAACATTTAATGTTGGGTCGGAAGGGTGGAGGGAGGAGATGTAAAAACACTCATAAAGTTAGCAAGGAATATTAAGCAATTTGTGCATATATAATCCACCATCCAGCCTGTCCAAAGTCTGCAGCAGGGGAGTCCAGAATTCGCTGGAATAGGTCTCCTCAAACATGCGCTGTCCCCTCCGGTTCACTTGAAAATCTGCCAAATCATTGGGTATAGAGTTGGCCTTGTTTCCCTGGCATGTGCTCCCACAGCCGTACAAGGAGCAACCAATGTGATGAGCTAGGTGGTGTACACTTAGGTTACGTCCCTGAAGCGTTTCGTCGCCAACAACAATGTAACTTAATCACAGGGAACCCTTTGATATCCCTTGAAAATTTGGCATCCCCCCCGTTGTTGGTACGAAAAGCCGTAGGGCGTAACTACGTAGACACCTCGCATCACGTTGTTTGCTCCTTTACAGGTCGGGTGGGGCAGCAACATGCAGTTGAATTCAAGGCGCACTTGGATACCAAATGACCTTTAGGAAGATTTCAAGGTGACCGGTCAGGGACAGCCGAGTTTGAGTGAACCTTTTCCGCGAAATCTTGGACTTGCCTAGCGTGCAGTTTGGACATGCCTGGTGGATGTTTATATAGATTCCAAATTGCCTTAATATTTACCTTTACTTGTGAGTGTTTTGTAATCCCTCCATCACCCTTCTCCCAACATGAACTGTTACAGGTGGTAACGAGGGGAGCGGTGCGCATGCTGCTTGGTTATTATAGATATATATATATACTAGTATTATCTCTATATATATATAATATAGAAATTATATATATATACTATAATCTATATATATATTACAGATATATATATACAGTGTCGACAATTGTATACATTTCAGGCCCGGGCGGGCTGGGATTAAACCCCCAGGTGAGTAAAACATTGGCCCAAGAAGTCACACGTGTTTCCATTTTAAAATTTCCCCGTTCGGCGACCTGTGAAAATTTCCCCTGCTCGGCGCGAAAAAAAAAACCTCCCTACCGGACAGCTGATTGGGCCGCTTGGCCGTCTCCATAAGCTTTGTGGGCGCGCACGGCCACAGGCTCTATATGACCCTCCCCAACAGGCAGCCATTCTGCACGGCCGGAGCTCTTGGAGAGTTAAGTAAGTACTCTCCAATCCTATCTCCGTCTTGCGGCCCCGCGCTTGTGCTTCCTGCCAACACCCCTTACTCCTTCCCGCAAGCCTCCTTATACTCCCCCTCCCTGCAGACCCATTACCCTTACCTATCCGCAACTCCCCTTACTAACCCCGCGCAGGAGGAAACGTGTTCCCCCTTCCCCCTTCTCTCTCCCTGTAGCCCCACTTAACACTTGCTAAGGAGATTCAGTGTGGTGTCCCCCCCCCTTCTGTCGTCTCGTCTCCCTACGGGCGTCCCGGCGTCCCGCGCTGTTGGGGGCTGTCACAGACTTGCATGGGGGTGCCCCCCCCCCTTTGCTCGGGCCTGTCCGGCGTCCTGCGGCGGGGCTGCAGATTGCAGTGGGGGTGTGCGCCCCCCTTCTTTCGGCCTTCCCGCGTCCTCGCACGGGCGGCAGATTGCCAGGGGGGGTGCATACTCCCTTCTCACCTCTGTCCCGGCATCTCCGGGCTGGAGTAGGTCACGGGGGGGGGGGGGTGTCGAGCGGGGTCCGGGGTGGTGGTGCTCGGTCCCGTGCCTTCCTCTTTGTCCCCCTGGCCGTGTGTTATGTGTGTGTGTTGCGTATTCCATGTGTGTGATGGTAATATGTTGGTGGGCGTGTGTATTCATTTTTGTGTGTGGTAAATATGTGGGTAGTGTGTGTATATTTTGGGTGTGTGTATATATATGTGGGTGTGTGTGTATAGTAATGTGGGTGTGTGTGTAAATATATGGTGGGTGTGGGTGTATGATTCTTTGGGTGCGCGATGGTATTATATGTGGGAGTGTGTATACATACTTTATACATATATGTGGAGTGTGTGTATATAGTAGTGGTGGCTGAGTGTGTATATTTATAGATGTTGGATGTGTTGTTGTATCATGTCATATGTGGGTAGTTGTGGTCGTGTATATATGTGTGGAGTGTGGTGTGGTGTGTATATATGGGAGAATGTGGTATGTGTGTATGGTGGGTTGTGGGTATTTTGCACACCGGAGGTACCCCCCCCCCATGTCAGTTTCACCCTGTCCCCTGGTCGATCAGTCAGCCACCTGCCCCGGTCATTTGAGTCAGCGACCCCTGCCCGTCATTCTATTCACCCTGCCCTCCCTCTCTTTGGTCTCATCCCCCGTCTCCCCTCGTCTCCTGGTCTTCCGCCCTCTCCCCTCTCCCTGGTCTCCCCCCTTCGCCCCTCTCTCGTGGTCTCCCCCTCTCTTCTGTTCTCCCCCCTAGCTCTCGTGTCCGTCTCCCGTCTCTTTGGTCTCCCTCGGTCCCCCTCTCGTCTCCCTTCTCTCTGGTCGTCCCCTCTCTTGCTGCTTCCCTGTCCCCCCTCGTCTCTGTGTCTCCCCCTCCTCCTTCTCTCTGGTCTCCCCGGTCTCTGTCTCCCCTCTCTCTGGTCTCCCCCGCTCCCCTCCTCGCTTCCTCCTTTCTTCTCTCTCCTCTGTGCTCTCTGTTTTTCCTATCCTCCTCTCTTTCTCTTTCTCCTCTCTCCTCTCTCTGTTTCGTTCTTCGCCTCTCTCTTCTGCTTCTCGTCTCTTGTCTCTGTTTCGTTTTCTCGTCTCTGCTTCTCTCCTCTCTCTCTCTCTCTGCTCGTCCTCTCTCTCGTCTCTTTCTCTCTCTCCGTCTTTCTCGTCTCTTCTTCCCTGGCCTCTCCCTTCCCCGTCGCTCCCTCTCCCTCTCTCCTCTCTCCTCTCTGTGCGTCCTCTTTCCTCATCTCTCTCTCTCCTCTCCGCTCCGCGTCTGATCGCTCCTCTCTCTCTCTTGCCTCGTCCTTCCTCTTCCGTCATCGATTCTTTCCCTTCCTCTTCCTCCCCTCTCTTTCCTTTTTTAAGTCTTGCTCCTCTCTCCTCTCTCTGCTTGTCCTCTCTCTTTCCTCTCATCTTCCCTCTCTGTCCTCTCTCTCTCTCCTCCTCCTCCCTCTCCCTCTCCCCCTCTCCATCTCTCTGTATCTGGATATCTTATTTACCCTATATATCTTACGTGTCCTATACTACCACCTAAATACTTATACTACTTTGCTCTTCTCTTTTTCCAGACTGACTCAACTTCACACGGAAGACATTGGAATCCCCCCTAACCCAGAAGACGGTAGGGAACATCCTCCCCCCTCCACTTATAACTTGCGGGTAATGAGGTACCGCACATTGAGGGACGTGCGGATCAGGTAAGATCCCAGGCGGGATTGCTTGCTTTAGATATTGTGAAGCGGTGGATGTCCAGACACTGGTTAGGGTTCAGAAAACTAGTCCATTCACCTGTGGCTTTTGTTTCTAGATCCGAATTTCTACACACTTAACACACACACGACACCCACACACACACACACACACACACACACACCCACACACAAACACACACACCCACACACAACCACAACACCACACACACACACACACACACACACTACACACACACAGCACACACACACACCACACACATAACAAGGACTAATTGCTAGTATAAGCTAGTCAGAACAACATTCGTTTTTGACGAATGTATTTATTACATTATACTACAATTAGTCCTTGTTACGTGTGTGTGTGTGTGTGTGTGTATGTGTAAGTGTGTAAATGTCGGATCTAGAAATAAAAGCCACAGGTGAATGACTAGTTGTCTGAACCCCTTAACCAGTGTCTGGACGTTCCCGCTTCACAATATCTAAAGCAGCAATCCCGCCTGGGATCTTACCTGATCCGCAGTCCCTCAATGTCCATGTACCCTCATTCCCGCAATGTTATACGTTGGAGGGGAGGTGTTCCCTACCTGTCTTCTGGGTTAGGGGGGATTCCAATGTCTTCCGTGTCAAGCTTGAGTGAGATCTGGAAGAAAGCAGTATAAGTTATTTTGGTGTAGTATAGGACAGTTAAGATATATAGGGTAAATAAGATATCCAGATAGAGAGGGAGGGAGAGAGAGAGAGAGGGAGAGGGAGAGAGAGGGAGAGAGAGGGAGAGAGAGGGAGGGAGAGAGAGGGGAGTAAGGGGGCTTGCAGGGAAGCAGCAGCGGGGCCGCAAGACAGAGGATTGGAGAGTACTTACTTACTCTCCAAGAGCTCCGGCCGGAAAGAATGGCTGCTCGTTGGGGGAGGGCTCATATAGAGCCTGGCCGTGCGCCCAGGTAGGGGAGTTTTTGTTTTTTTCAGCTCGAGCGGGGGAAATTCAGCGCGAACAGGGGAAATTTTAAAATAAAACACGTGTGCTGCTAGGGCCAATGTTTACTCGCCTGGGGGTAAAATCCACCCGCCCCGGGCGAGTAAATGTATAGGATTGTCGAACACTGAACCTTGTGAGTGTTTTTAATCCCTCCATCCACCCTTCCCCAACATTAAATGTTACAGTGTTACACTATGGGGCGTGCGCTCTCTGTTTTGTTTTTTCTATAGAATCTGCTCTGGAGCTGGTTATTCCATGTGAGAGCTGCCGTGGACCCCTGGGATCTGTACATTTGTTCTGGTGCTATTTGTCAGGACTCTACATAGGGTTTGGACATTGGACTTTTTATATATTTTATATGTTATCTTGTGTTATCCATATGTTTGGTCTAGTATAATGCTGCTTGCTGTACACTACTAATGGTATTATTTTTAGTTTAACTACAGTATATATTTACATTTATTGTCATTTATTGGTACACAAATATTCACCTTATGGCGCTACTTTTATCTTTTTTGTTTTTATATATATATAAATATATATATTTGGGTTGGTAATTAGCTTAGCTAACCACCCTGTTAGAGAGGGCTGCACTACATGTGTAGATATCTTCCAAAGCGGAGTATGGTTTTTTTTGGCTTATTTTGAATATTTTGCTGTGTTAAAGGACAGGCGCAATAAAGCTTAATTTAAGTTTCACTTTAAACGTTCTCCATTGCTTACCTCTGCACACGTCTCTTACATGCCCCAACTGAATCAAACAGAGGTAGACAACTTAAATAAGAAAATAACACAACTGGAACTAATGGAGGCAGTTAAAGCGCTAAAGGCAGCAAAATCCCTGGGGCCAGACGGACTCACAAACACATACTACAAGAAGTTTCTCCCAATTCTTGATCCATGTATGTTCGAGTTGTTTAACTCATTCTTCAAGGGGAACGGATTCCGGCAACCATGGCAGCAGCAAATCTAGCCATAATTCACAAAGAAGGTCGGAGTGTGGCAGCTACAGTACCGCCCAATATCCTTACTAAATAAGGACCTTAAGATCTATAATACAATCCTCGCAAATAGGCAAAACCCTATCTTGCCTAGATTGATCCATATAGACCAGGTAGGGTTTATCACGGGTAGGCAGGCATTAGACAATATCCGGAAAATAATTGATATTGTCGAACATGTGTATCTCACCGGTACTAAGTCGTTCTTGTTGAGCCTTGATGCGGAGAAGGCATTCACTAGAATAAATTGGCTATTTTTAGATAAACAATGCAAAAAATTGGATTTGGGGGCCCATTTTTAGAGGGTGTAAGAGCCCTATATCAGAGTCCTACAGCCTCGGTCAAACTCCCGGGAAACAACGGAGACTCAATAAAAATCAAAAACGGCACCAGACAGGGCTGTCCCCTGTCTTCCCTTCACTGTGCGCTGTCATTAGAACACCCTGCCTCAAATATTAGAAGCAATCCAGACATCCAAGGAATCACCATAGGTGACATAGATTACAAAATATCCCTATTCACGGATTATATTATTCTTTCATTATCAAACCCCCAAATAACCTTACCCAAATTACAATCCGTATTAACAGAATTTGGAAGAATCTCGCGATATAAAATAAATAATGACAAATCAGAAGCCCTAAATTTGACCCGCCAGTCACAAGAAACTAAATTACTACAGACAAATTTTAAGTATTGTAATGGTGAAAGGGTTAACCAGGCTCACTAATAAAGGTTAAGCCCACTTGGTTACCCATGAGCCGTTTGTGTTAGGGTCCCAGAGTGTCAGCTCTTGGACCCAGATGTCAGAAATGCATTATTGGGATGTGTGCAATTTACAGTATGCGACATTAAAGATTTATTTGTCTTTTGCCTTTCCTGGGGTGCTGGGACCGGTAGATTTCTAGGCTGTAAGTTTCAGGGTGGGTATGCCTGGGAAAGTCTTTACAGAATGTGTCTATGTATGTAGGTTTCAGAGTTATGGGATAGCCAAAAGTTGGATCCGGGAATCGACTGAGATTTTCGGATGCAGCCAAGCACATTACTCCGGGCAGACACTGACTCTGAAAACATTCTTTCGACATACCGCTAGGATTCCTGCTGCAGCATCATCCAGTCAAGATAAATGGGCATGAAGGGGTTAATGTATACCTACAACCATACATGGGTTCCCTAGTATAACAGGGGGTCCCTAGTATAAGGAGGAATAACCAGATACATGCCCAGGTATCCTGAACATGGTATATGGGTTCAGGGGGTGCTTCACCTATGTTATAAAGCTCAGCATGATTTCTTGTTTTAAAAAGTTATTTTCTAAAGTGTGCCAAGAATGAGGCTTGTGAGTATAGGCAATATATACACTCCCTCCCTCCCTGACACCAGAATAAGAACTTATATCTTTTATCACACAAAAGACAGGACACAGTATATTTTATTAAAAGAGTTATATTTAATAGGTATATATACTGATAACCTGTAAATGAACTGTGGGATTTCCAAGTCATGGATTCCGAGGGACCAGATGGCTACCAAGCTTGGTGCCTATGGGTCTATGCAGAGTTGAAAGCCTCAGGGATGCCAAGGTGTTAGAACAGGAGGGGTACTGCAGTCCTGCTTGAGTACCCGCATTCTGGGATAATACAGGCTATCCAGCCACCATTTGCCAGAACCCAGACTCTGTGGATCCTGGTCAGCGGGTGGACTCAGTATGCAAAGAGGCAGAGGTGCCAGGTTGGTGCATGCCCCTTTACAGACTGAAAAAAGGTGCCCTCCCGGCATTACAATACCAATCGGTGATTGGCTGGCAGGAGAATTCCCACGCTCTGATAGGCTGTAGATGTTGGTGAAGGAGACCCTGAATCCCATAAGGGGACTTGCAGCCAATCAGGAGCGCAGATTCCAAGCGCCAAACCAACAGCTCTGGACTGAATAGACGCGAGCCGGCTTCAAGGATTTTGACTCAAGAATTCTTCTAAGTCCCACTTCTGAAGAACGTAGCAGTCGCGTCTGGCATTGCATGCCGAAATCAGTTCCAGGACTTTCGTGCGTACCTCCCGGTCATTGGAAATGACTCATACAGGGGTAATTTTTGTGAATTTCGTTTAAAGGATAGATTAATTCGTTAGCCCCCATTCCCAGTAAGTGTATTAACCCTGTAAATTGTGTTACATTGTGTGTATGTCTTTTCTTGAAATAAATTACCATTTATTCTACCTCCTTGCTTTGCTCAATCAATAATCCCGATATAAAAAGGTGTTGATAAACGTGATCTCCCATGAGAAGTATAGATGGAGTAATTCCCATTTCAAATACCTGAGAGTCAAGATAGCCAGGCAATATGGCTCCCATTTCCAATGCAACTACCCCCCACTACCACCCTGTTTAATAAGATTAAGAAAGACCTACAAAGTTGGAACCAATACCAGATCTCTTGGATTGGAAGTTAAAATGAACATTCTTCCTAGACTGTTATACCACTTCCAGACCCTCCCAATCCAAATCCCAATCTCAGAGTTTAAAAACCTGCAGCGGCTAATATTCCAATTTATATGGCAA
Source organism: Ascaphus truei (assembly GCA_036426205.1). Taxonomy (NCBI): domain Eukaryota; kingdom Metazoa; phylum Chordata; class Amphibia; order Anura; family Ascaphidae; genus Ascaphus; species Ascaphus truei. The sequence goes on from WSYH01000556.1 coordinate 56,746, forward strand.
AATAAAAGTCTGCGGATGGCGAGAGCAGTCATGTTGGCATCGAGAGCAAGGGGAGGCATGGGGGACCCAGATATACAAAAATATTATCAGGCTGCCCAGTTGAGACAGGCCGTGGTCTGGAATGCTGACCCGAGGCTGTTTTGCTGGCTGAATATTGAATCCCATTATTCAGGGAGTACCCCGCTAGCAAACTCCCTGTGGTCCCCCGGGGGACAGGAGACGGATGCTAAAAATTCAAATTGATCCAGATGGGATGCACATGGACCATATGGAATAGAACCAAAGGAAAATATAAACTCACCTCATCTCCATCACAATTAACGCCTCTTTTCCATAACTCGGATTTCCCACCGGGAAGTGAACCACGGCAGTTCAATCAATATTAAAAAAAATATATACAGACAGTAGCAGACTTTCTGGGTATAGGGAAGATTCTTAGCTTTCAGGACTTATGCAGGAAATATGAGGCCTCTGATCTGAATATATTAAAAAAACCTTCAGTTACGACATATTGTGAACAACATTTCCCATAATAAAGCCTTTCCTGAGATCACCAACTTTGAGTCATACTGTCAAAGGGGAATATATCAGTGTCACGTGACGATGGACACAACTTATCAAAACTTTTTATATTTTTGGGATTCTCGATTGAACACAACAAGGAGCAAAATAAATTGTGATTTATTTCCTTGCAAAACAAACACACGACACTAATACAACACTTTGTGGGATGGGGAAACGAAATAAATTGTCCTTTGCGAGAAAGCGCAAGAAATGCAGTCTCTGTTTAAAGGTCCCGTGGCTAGATCGCAAGTTGCCGATCTAATAACTTGGCCAAATCAAAGAATTTCGTTAAAGTACGTAGGAGTTCTTTCGGGAGTAACCAGGGCTAACGAATTCCAAAGTTTGGGGTAAATTCAAACAAAGGAAAGGGTTCTTTACAGTAAGGGCAGTTAAAATGTGGAATTCATTACCCATGGAGACTGTGATGGCAGATACAATAGATTTGTTCAAAAAAAGGTTGGACATCTTTTTAGATGGGAAAGGTATACAGGGATATAACAAATAAGTATACATGGGAAGGATGTTGATCCAGGGATTAATCCGATTGCCAATTCTTGGAGTCAGGAAGGAATTAATTTTTCCCCTTAATGGGTTTTATGTTTGCCTTCCTCTGGATCAATAAGTATCTGTTGTCTAAGTTTAGCATAGGTTGAACTTGATGGACGGAAGTCTTTTTTCAACCTCATCTACTATGTAACTATTTAACTATGTAACCCTTTGCGTGAACGAAGTCCTGTGTAAAGCGTAGTTACATCATAAATCCCATCTGGAACACTTGAATCACTTGAATCACAGTGGGGATAGTCTTGTGGTTACGGGGTCGGATACATTGAAATGGGTATCTATACTTCAAACAGACCTCTAAACCACAGCCATGCTTCTTCAATCAGCGCTGGCTTCGGCGCTCACTACTCCATCTTGTGTCTCAAAAGAACATCGCAGGCACTTAATTCACTTCTATTACAGCAGGCAGGGAATAGCCTGCAAATGGGGGGTTAAGAAGGCTGGGTTAGGGCAAATACAGCAGTGCAGTGCAAATACTTTTAACCCCTTCATTCCCAATGTGAGTTGGGGTTAATCAGCAGGGTATAATACCTTTATTTAGGCCTGGTTAACCCTCTCATCGCCACAATCAGAAAGGGCTGATTATGAAAATTTACCTTGGAATAGAGGCGTCAGGAAACACCCATGACAATAATTACATGCTGAAATGGGCAGAAGATCTACAGGTCACTATAGACAGAGATGAATGGGATGATATATTGGAGTACGCGGCAAACGAGTACAAAACGTCAATCTGCACCACGACAAAGGAAAACATATTTAAAATTCTATTTGTTACGGTAGATCAGGTCTTACCAACAAATTAATACTGGGATTCTGGAATGAGCAGTACAAGGAGGGTAAAATAAATTGTAATTTGTTTCCTTTTAAAGCAAACACACAATACTTCACAATTAAAGTTAATATACACTTACTGGCATGGGGAAACAAAATAAAATGTCCACGGAATGAAACAAAGTCTCAGAACCCCCTGCACGCATGTAAGTGGGTGCGAGATTTGAGCCGTGCGACAGTCCTTGGTTAGGGGCGCAACTTGCCAGCCCTATATCTTCACCAAAAGGAGTTATTTCGTAGTCCTTACAGGATTAGTTCGGGAATCCTTAGCACAAATGAATTCTGGAAGAGGTGTACAATCCTTAGTTACGATGTTGTTAACCCCTCACACTCCTGAACTGCCGATGCTGGTACTTGAACGTCTCTTGGTAAAATCTGAGATGAATCTAACTTGGACTGGGCTGCAGGCATCATTATAGGGTTCAGGGTCCTATACCTAACATACACACCCAATCCTCTCGTGGGAACAACTTTCCCCACCTATCCCAGACTTGCCAGTAGCTCACAAAAAGAGCAGAAGTTGCTTCCCGGTTTGCACAGAGCATGTGCTAACTTGACACCTAAGCTGCTTAGCAATCCGGGCCCAACCTCTTACCTGGCGACAGTAAGTCTGGGGTTTGGCTACCAAGTGTGGAGCGCCCATATTTCGCACCGGTATCTGATACTTACAAATATCCCGGCCACCCTGACACCTAGGATTTCTGAGGCTTTTCATCTCCGGATTTCTCTAGTCTTGGGGCACCATCTCTTGAAGTACGGAGATGAAAAATCCCTCAGCTCATTCCTCCATAACATATGGGCATGTTAGTGGATTCATTGCCGGACCCGCAGAAAGGGTTTCCTGCCCTTGCATTTAAAACACCATTGAAATACAGTATGTTAATAAATGTATGTTCTGCATATGTTACAAATATAAAATTCATATGTATGTTCATGGTTCATGCGTGACTTACTGCACTCCAGAAATTAGAGTGCTAGCTCTTTGCTAGTGCAAGTTATCCACTTAATTGAATGGGCTCTCTGATGTGGTTTGCCATTTGACCTATAAGTGGTCTGGGTTACAAGCCGGCATACAATGTATCAGTGCAGGCTTTTGATCGGTAACCGCAGATACACGCCATCAATTCAGCTTACGTGGTTAACGAGCCCGGTGGATACATTTTGACAAGAAGGCACTTCAGCCTGACCGCAAACCACTTATCCAATTGACTTTGCGGTTCAGACGTCTGCGGCTTGGAAAATGATACCCATCTTCAAAGCAGCTACTTATCCACAGGCACGCTTCAATCAGCGCCTGGCACAGGGCTAGAAGTTCCCCCTTGTGTCTCAAACACAGTTAGCACATTTTCATTCATTCATGTTTAACTGTAGCTAGCTTCTTAGCTGCAAAACAGGGACAAAAACAATAGTGTAGTGTAAAACATGATTTTATTTATTTATTTATAAAATATTTTACCAGGAAGTAATACATTGAGAGTTACCTCTCGTTTTCAAGTATGTCCTGGGCACAGAGTAAAACAAATAATACATGGTTACAAGTACAGTTACATAAATGAACAGGGTATACATTATATACAAGACATTGCGTGCACAGTTAAAGAAAATATATATTATGAGCGTATGAAACAGTTACAGACCAGGTTAAAATGTGAGACTAAGGGGACAATACATTTTAACCTCTTCAGTCCCAACAGGGATTAGGGTTAACCTGCCGGGCATAATACCTTTATTATTGGCCTGGTTAACACCTCCAGCCACACTATTCCAATGGTACCTAACCCCAGACAGACAGACAAATTTACGTATATGTCCCAGATCTGTGTTGGAGGGGATGCGGACAGAAAGGGGATATGGCCCATATATGGTGGCTGTGCCCTGCAATATAGAAATTTTGGCTGATGGTTCAATAAATCATCGGAGACACCACAGAAGAAATAAATCCTGTGGATCCCCTTATATACTTATTGGCAAAAACAATAGAAGACATAACCCACCCACTGAGGCGGCTGATATCACACATATTAACAGCAGCCAGATGCTGAATTGCGGCCTCGTGGAAAAGAGTAGTTCCACCTTCCAGACGCACAGTAGAGAGACATATTAACGAGGTAATGACCATGGAGAAATTAACGGCATACATGAAACATTCAACAGATACCTTCCATAGAACTTGGGAACCATGGATTGAACATTAATATAGACAGAAAAGAAACAGAAGCTTGACGCTGGGCTGGGGACGGAGGGGACGAGGGACTCTACCTTCTTCCCCCTCCCTTACCCTCCCTTCCTTCCCATGGTTGTCTCTTCGTACAGTACCGGCAGCTTTTATTCGAACACGAAGCGTGGTGACGCGGCTTGTTGCGGCGCTCTGTGATGTCACAGTCACGTGCGCGCCCGCTTCCCCGGCTTCCCCGACACCCCTGGAGTTTAAAGTGAGGTAAGCGGGGGTACGGGGAAGCAGCGGGGCACAGCAGGAGCCGGGTTCGGGGTCGGGAAGGGGGGCTAAAATGCGCCCGAAGTGGAGGGGGGGTGCGTGGAGGAAACGCGGCGGCGCGCGGTCTAGACTGGCGCCAGCCGGAATAGATCCCGGCATGCCGCCGGCATTTGTGCGAATAAAAGCTGCCGGTACTGTAATATTATTTATTTTTACTTTGCTGTAAGTTCCCTGTTTGGGTTTAATAGGCAGCAAAGGTATAACTCAGCTGTTTAGATCAACCTAAAGGATCCCTAAAACCACACCTACAAATATACTGATTAGTGCAAAGACGGAATGCTGAATGTAGCTGAGTAGAGTTGGTTATTTGCAACTGTATGTGATGCCTGTGATCTAACATAGCCTGTAAAACGCAATAAAATGATTTGAAACAAAAAAAAAAAGTTATCTGATAAAAGTTTTCTTTGTGCAGCTAAGCACTGGAAATACTCTGGTGATTGGGCCTGAGAATATCTGTAAGTGACACAGAGGTCCCTGTGTGTGTGCTGAGAAGCAGCTAAGAAATCATGCATTATATTTATCACATTCCCTGTGCCTCCTCCTCTCCTCCTCCTCCACGTCTCATGGCTCTTATCAAGTTACTAATAAAACGTCTCTTATTTATGGTGTGTCTCTGGCACATTGAGCTTAGAAAACAACTTTACACTTCTTCATTGGCAGAGAGTACAGACATAACCCGGACAGGGAAGGTGTAATTACAGGACACACAGTAACTGAGCTGCATGTTATTCCCACACAGGGAGAGGAAGTTTGCTGTCAACCACCTGTTTCTATTATGGGAAATCTGATGCACTTTTTCTTAACATTTGGCATAAAATGTCTCGTATTACATAGTGTTTATCCGCCTGTGTAATTCTCCCGTAAGGATTAAAGCAAAGCGCTGCCCTCTGTTTCTCTGCTGCCTCTGGGAAAGAAGCAGCTCTGTGACATGAATGTTAAATGTAAGGTGATGTAAAACAATACATTGTACACAGAACTGTTATTATTATCTGTGGGGAATTACAATGTTAAATCTTTGCTCTCAGGTTACAGTCTTCCCCACTAGGGGTTTATGTAGAATTATCACTTACATCCCCACCACGCCCACCCCCTGGAATAGAACCAGAGCCACAGAAGCTTTAGCTGTGCCTGTTTCATCACGCTCATCTCATTGTTATAGTAGGCGGCGAGAGGTCTGTCCAATTCTCAATTCATGGAGCAGAGATGCAAACTGTTACCTCAGCTCATACCACACTGGGGAGAAAGTCTTTAATATTCTAACAAGGCAGCAACACAAGTAAGCATCTAATGAAAATAACAAGAGACAGGCACCTCAGCAGTTGTGTTACCTGCTCAAAACGTGGCACACAGAGTCACTTAAAAAAAGCTGTAATTATGCAATATCCTGATCATAAATATAAATACCGACGCAATAGACAATGTTAAAAAATAGTTAATGCTAGATGCTAGATAACACATACTGTAGGCGGAAATACATCAATCTCTGTTAATCTGCTGTGCTCCATTTTCTTCCGTGAGGATATCCTGTTGTTTGTCTGTTAAAAAATACTGAGGGGGCTATGCACTAAGCTGTGATAAGTCGTTTTAAGAGCTCAAAATGCTCTTAGAATGTGATGTTACGCTGAGCGCGATTCACAGAACCGCGCTAACAGGCACTTTGCGCTCTAAAACTGACTTTTTTCAAGAAATGTTTCAAAGTCCAACTTTGCTTGTACCATCAGCTGTTTGCGCTGAATTCTGCCTTTCTGCGTGATTCTCTAAGCTACGCAAACTTATCGTACTTGAAAGTTGCACTGAACAAAGCTAACCAGCTAAAGGCAGGTGATAAAAAAAGCAGGACTTAGAAAATTTCTTTGTTTACATTTTTGCAGGCGCAACACCCATACAACAGGCCGGCGGGTGTCCCTGGCTGACCCCATGGGGGCCCCTGCGGGAGTCCGCAGGAGTCCCCGCGGGAGTCCAGGGGTCCCCGCAGGCCTGCAGTACCAATGTTGTGCCTCCAAAAAAATGAACAATATTTCTAACTAAATATACCCCCCTCCCCCCGCCCCCTAACACATACAATACAGTAATGGGCAAAATTACTTTTATCCACATGGCTAATTGTGCTTTTGCCCATTTTAAATACATGAATCGCAATAAATACATATTACACTTACCTTTTCCAGGCACCCACGATGAAGGCCATCTTCATCCTGCCCATGTCCCTCCAATGCTGCAAAACATACAAAACAATCAAAATGGCCAATGTAATGTCCCCTAACCCCTTAACCACCTTAGCGGTCATTAACCACTATAGTCCTTAAGGGATTAACCCATCCTCACCCACCACTCGGGAGGCATAAACACCCTCCCCCACTACCCAACCCGTGAGGCCTAACCACCCACTACCCACAGGGAGGCCTACCCACCCTGGCTTGGGGACAATACCCACTTCCCTCACCCCTGTTAACCACAATAAACATCACTATATTTAATAAACAATACATAACCCACCACCTGTGCCCCCCCCCCCATAAATACCTGATTTATTATTTTACATACAGGGTTAGTACCCCAGGCCCACAGGAGTCCCCGGTGGTCCTGACAGGTGTCCGCAGGCCCCAGTGGCCCAGCAAAGGGTTTCACACAGGGTCTGGAGGCCTACGGGTGGTCCCCGCCAGGTGCCGTGGTCCACCAGGTGGGCTCCGCGGGTCACCGTGGGCCCCAAATGGGGTCTCCACGGGAAGTTCCTAGGTCTGCGGGGACCTCTGGAGACCACCTGAGGTCTCCCCAGACTTCTCATGGGTAAAAGGCTGCCGGATCCACGGGGACACCTGCGGGGAAGAACCAGGGGCCCCAGATCTGTCGCCATTATCTCCACGTCGTGTCTTGGACGCTATAAAGTTGGCGGTGACATTGGCCTCCGATGCCCCATACTGGGGCCTGTAACTCGGAAAGCAGGGGGTCTCTGAGGCAGAAATCAATGTGGTTCAGCTCAGGGGACCCCCTGCTCCCGCACACTATTATTAAAATGTACATTAATGCAGCTTCATTACCATAGCAGATAGCCATTACGGTAATGAATTATTGTTTATTGATATGTGTGTTTTGACAGCAGTGTAGATGTGTAGGGGGTCTCCAGAGCTGAACCGCATTGGTTTCAGCCTCAGGGACCCCCTACTTCAGGAGATACAGGCCCCCTTTATGGGGTGTGTTCAGCTCCGGAGACCCCCTGCTCATGTAAACTGTTATTAAAATGTATTTATTTTATGTACGATCGCCTGTAACAGCCTTGCATGGAGATGCAGAATGTCCGTGCAAATGTTACAGGCGGCTTTTTTTTTTCTATCAGCTATCGTACGTGAAGTTTAAGCACGATAGCAGGGGAAAAAAAAAACAACACGCACGATATGGCTGTTTTGAGCACGTCTGATAGAAAATGGGCTCAAGGCCTTAGTGAATCACGCCTCCGGCTTCACTTTTTAACGGGCGTGCAATTTCTTTTCAGGCCAGCGCAAAAGCTCGGAGCTTAGTGCATAGCCCCCTTAATATTTCACCCGATAAAAAAACTGCAGTTTTATGATGAAAGTAATCATCAGTGTGGTAAGAATTTACTGCTTGCAATATTTTACCCGTAGTCGCAATGCGGGAACTAACGTAACCAGTAATAATAAGGCATTTATTACTCCATGATATCATTACTAATATTTCTAATCATATACTTCAGAAATATCAATTTAAAAAACCCTGTGGTTAAAATAACATTAACTCCTTTGATGCCTGTGGCTACCAAGGTATACAACAGGCATAAAAATAAATCGTTAATACACAAATCAACTACACCATCTACCTACCTTAGTGGCTAGTTAAGCATTGCAATTCAATGCTCTGCAAAGAGCTAAGGCACGCAAGGGGTTAATCCCTTTCATCACCACCCCCTGAGGCCTAACCAAAAAAAACGGGGAGATTCACCTGCAGCACTTGCTGTTTGCATACCGAGAGGTACCATAAGAATCTACAGACTTCTCTCCCTTTGAGCTGCTATATGGTCGCAGGGTATGGGGACCTCTGGACCTATTCTGGGAGGAATGGGAGGGGAGACTACCAATACTGATGTTTCTGTGCTTCAGTATGTGATAGATCTCAGAGACCGGTTAGAGATGCTCATGGGGTATGCACAGGACAATCTCAGGGCTGCTCAGACCAAGCAGAAGACTTGGTATGATCAGAATGCCCATAGCAGAGAATTCATCCCAGGATAGCAAGTACTTGTTCTCAAACCTACTCGGGAGAACAAATTAATGGCTGCCTGGTCGGGACAGTATCCTGTTCTCTGAAAGATGAATGAGTGCAACTATGTTGTACAGGTAAATGCTGAGGCAGGAAGGAATAAAACCTATTATATTAACATGCTCAAAGAGTACATCGCCCCTAGTGTGGCATCAGTACTGGCCATTTGTAGTCCACTGATGGGGGATCCGGAGAGCAATGCTCTGTCCAATCTCCTGGGGGAGGCTAGGCAGGGAGTAGATCAGGTTGAGATAGGGTCTCAGCTGAGTGTCAGGCAGAGAACAGAAGCCAGAGCCATGCAGAGCAGTATAGGGGGCTGTTCACAGATAAGCCAGGAAGGACACATATTACAGATCACCCAGTACGTATAGTGGACTGAGACCTCTGCATAAGCATGCCTATCGGGTGTCAACAGAGATCAAGGGCAGTATAGAGAGGGATGTACAAGATATGCTGACTCTAGGGGTAATTGTATCATCCCAGAGCCCTTGTACTTGTCCGGTAGTGCTGGTACCTAAGAAGGATGGGACCACCCGGTTCTGTGTGGACTACCAGCAGGTCAATGCAAGGACGGTGTCAGATGCCTACCCCGTGCCCCGTATGGATGAGTTATTAGACAAACTCATGGGGGCAAGGAATCTGACCACCATGGACCTCAGTAAAGGTTACTGGCAGATTCCATTGACACAGGAGGCAAGGGAGAAGTCGGCATTTATTACCCCAAGTGGCCTCTATGAATTCTTAGTGATGCCATTTGGGATGAAAAATGCACCAGCTACCTTCCAATGCCTGGTCAATCGCCTACTGGACGGTATGCAGGGTTTTGCAAGGGCATATCTGGATGACATTGGTGTGTTCAGTAATTCGTGGGACTCACATTTAGTGCATCTAGCTGCGGTGCTAGCCAGGATTAGGGAAGCAGGACTCACTTTGAAACCCACCAAGTGCTTAGTAGGGGTGGCATAAGTACTGTACATAGGGCATAGGGTGGGTGGTGGGCATCTTAAGCCAGAGCCAGCAAAGGTGGAGGCAATAGTGCAGTGGCCCATTCCCAAGACCAATAAGCAGGTTATGGCTTTCTAAGGCACCACAGGCTATTACAGAAAGTTTGTCCCCCAGTAGAGTGCCATTGCTAAACCCCTGACTGACTTGACCCAGAAGTTACAGTCTGTGCTGGTAGTCTGGTCTCCTGCCTGTGAGGTCACCTTTCAGGCATTGAAAACTGCACTGGCCAGAACCCCCATTTTAGCTGCCCCACACTACTCCAAAAAGGCTCTGGTGTAGACTGATGCCTCAGACTATGGTATCGGTGCTGTACTAAGCCAAGTGGAGGAGGGCAGTGAACACCCAGTAGTGTACCTGAGTCGCAAACTGCTGCCGAGGGAGGTGGCTTATGCCACCATTGAAAAGGAGTGTCTGGCCATAGTATGGGCTCTGAGGAAACTACAGCCCTGTCTTTATGGCCGACCCATTACTGTGATCACAGTCCACAACCCATTAAGTTGGTTGCAGAGGGTGTCGAGGGAAAATGCTAAACTCTTGCGCTGGAGTCTTGCTTTACAGGAATTTGACTTTACTATCCAGCACATGAAGTGCAGCGAGCATGGCAATGCTGATAGCCTTTCCCATCAGGACAGTCCTCAATAAATGACAATCTCAAGAGCTTCCAGGCCAGCCCAACCACCAGACGAGGTGGTCAGGGCAGAGCCTGTGCTTTGTGTGTGGGAGGTGTGGTGAAATCAGGGTCAATCAGGCCATTAATAAAGGCATTATACCCGGCTGATTAACTCTAATTCACATTGGGACTGAAGGGGTTAAATGTATGTGCACCACACAAATATATTTGCCATGTCCCATCCTTTTTATCCCCATTTGCCCGTGTATTCCCTGCCTGTAGGAATAAGAATGAATACCAACTGTGCAACTAGCCTTTGAGACACAAGATGGCGCTGTGAGCACTGAACCAAGCGCTATTGAAGAAGCGTGGGAGGCCCGTTTTGAAGAATGGGTATCCATTTCTATCCATTCGACCTTGTAACCGCAAGTCAATTGAATAAGTGGTTTGCGGTTACAACTGAAGTGGTTTCTGTCAGAATGTATCCGTTACCTTGTTAGCTCGCGTACAGTAACTTGAAAGGGAGAAATTCCATTGGCGTGGGAAGGCGGTCAATTGACGTGAGAACTAGGTGATCTTAGACTCCCACGGCAGAACCATTCAATTACATGGGCTAACTAGGGAATGGGAACAGCTAGCACTCAATTTTTGTTGTGCAGGTCAACGTAAATAAACCAAGCACAACACATACAGTACAGTATAAAAATTACAGTTGTGACACCATCAGAACATGATGTTTTATTAAAGTACAAAATACTGACAGTTTTTAAATGTACAGGCAGGAACATTTTTTTCTGTAAGCCCGGGAATAATCATGTATGTAAATGTATGTAAATATTCTAAGGGTGAATGAGCTGAGTGTTTTTTCAATTCCACACCTCAAAGAGCCCCTGCAGAGTGGGAGCCTCTGAGTCTAGTGAGGTCCGGAGTTGAAAAGCCTCAGAGAGCCAAAATGTGAAAATGTCCGGGATGTTGCTGAGTGCCAGATATCGGTACCCAGCATGAGACATTCGTTAGCCCTGGTGACTCCCGAATGAGTCAATTTATTTCTAACAAGAAATAAATTCTTTCATTTGGCGCAGATATTAGGTTGACAACATGCGACCTAACCAAAAGGACATTAGAACCAGAGACTTTATTTCTTCCGCTTTTGTTCAAAGGACAATTTATTTTGTTTCCCCATCCCAGTGTTACGCTGTGCTCACCACGGACAAGGAGGGACCCCGAAACTGAGGTGAGATGGGTAACAACTGCACCCACAGCTACGGGGACACGCCTGGAAAGTGGAAAATAGGCATCTGGAACCGTCTGGGAGTATAAGATAAAGTAAGATACTCGCCAGACGAGAAGGGAGGTTCCAGAAGATAGTTGGTACCGAGAGCCTGGGGTCCAGAGCCGAGGGGGGGGGGTAGGTCAGAATCCGCAAGCCGAGGTAAAGGGTCAGAGAGTTCAGGAGGTCAGGGTACAAGCCAGGGGTCGAAGTCCAGAGCGGGTCCACAGCCAAGCTGTTCAGTACACACGGGATCACTAAGGAAGACAAAGAGACAGGAACTGAGACAGGCATGACCGTGGGTAACACAGGTTACACAAAGCTATGCTCAGCCAAAGAAGGAATGGCTGAGCAGGGTATAAATGAGAGCAGAGCCCAATGGGAAGAGGGGGAGGAACGGAGGAGTGGCCCCATGGGAGGCAGGGATAGGCGAGGGACAGTGCCACAGCTGATTAGCTTGACGCGAGGCTTGTGGGCTTTGCACGCGCGTCAGACGTGTGTACCGCACGGGAGAGGTACGCGCAACCCGAGCTGGGGGCGGGAGCTCCTCCTGCGGGAGGACAGAAAGGTCCGTGATTGCGTGCGAGCGCATGCGCGCATCCTGTGGCAAGCGCGGGGACCGGGGAGGAAGAAGGAGGGTCCTGCTCGCGGCGGTGAAGTCGTGGAGCCGGAGCATGCCGGGTAAGTGGCATCGCGGGGGGAACCCTCTTTGGGAGAGGTGTCCCCGAGGCCTTACAGTACACCCCCTTTGAGGAGCGGCCTCAGGACAACTCCAATATGGTTTTTGGGGAAACTTAGAATGGAAGAGTTTCAGCAATCTAGGGGCATGTATTTGGTGGTAGGGTACCCAAGATCTTTCTTCTGGACCAAAGCCCTTCCAGTGAACCAGGTACTGAACCGAACCCCTCGTCCTCCTGGAATCCAGAATAGACTGAATCTCAACCTCCTCCTGCCCCTGAACTATGACCGGCTTAGGGTCAATTGGTGCATTGTGGAACCGTGGACTCTGGGACACAGGTTTCAGCAGTGACACGTGGAACACTGAGGGTATCTTCATGGATGGAGGAAGTTCCAGACGATATGCCACAGGATTGATCCGTTCCACTATTGAGAATGGGCCCAAGTACCTGGGGGCCAGCTTGTGGCTCGGAGTCTTCAGTCTAATGTTCTTGGAGGAGAGCCAGACCTTATCCCCTGGCTTGAAGACTGGTGCCTGGCGGCAGTGAAGATCTGCCTGTGCCTTTTGTCTGTGGGTTGCCTTTCTCAAAGCCTCTTGGATCTTTTTCCAGGATTCCTGAAGATCCTTGATTCGGTCATCAGCTGCTGGAACCCCGGAAGGAACTGAGGTGATGGGCAGCTGACCTGGGTGAAAACCATAATTAATGAAAAAAGGGGATTACAGCGTGGAGCTGTTCTTTAAAGAATTATGGGAGAACTCTGCCCACGGAAGTAAATCTACCGAATTGTCCTGGCTGTCCGCGATGAAGCATCAGAGGTATTGCTCCTGAGTCTGGTTCGTTCTCTCAGTTTGCCCATTACTTTGGGGATGATACCCGGAAGAAAAGTGGAGGGTGATATCCATCCTGCGAGCGAAGTCCCGCCAAAATTTTGAGACAAATTGTGTACCTCGATCGGATACGATGGAAAGAGGAACTCCGTGAATGCGGAATATTTCCTTAACAAAAATGTCTGCCAGGGTTGCGGAATTGGGTAGGCCTTTGAGAGGGACGAAATGGGCCTGCTTGGAAAAACGATCCACGACAACCAAAATGGTGTTCATCCCTTTAGAGGTTGGAAGTTCCACTACAAAGTCCATGGACAGATGACTCCATGGGCGTTCTGGTATAGGGAGTGGTTGTAGAAGACCGTACGGCCTTTTACAAATGGTCTTAACCTGGGCGCAGATTGGACAGGTTTTTACATACTCCGAAATGTCCTGCAACCTGCAACATGGTTGGCCACCGAAAGGTACGACTAATGAGGTCAGAAGTTCTGCTAATGCCTGGATGAATGGCTGACCTAGAAGAATGACCCACTCTTAAGGAAGCGTGGAGCTGCAAATAGACGGCCGACCGGCACCTTAAGACCCCTCGGGAGGTTAGATTGTGCTGCCATGACCTGATCCAGGATATCAAAAGAGTTGGCTGAAATTATATATTTGGAGGGTAAGATTGTTTCGGAGATAACTTCGGAATTGTCCTCGAACAGGAATTGACGTGAAAGTGCGTCTGCCTTTTGATTCTTTGAGCCAGGAATGTAAGATATGAGATAATTAAATCTCGGAAAAAAAAGAGACCATCGAGCCTGACGTGCCCCAAGGCGACGTGCACTCTCAATGTAAAGTAGATTTTTATGATCAGTAAAAATTGAAATGGGGGTCTCCGTTCCCTCCAGAAGATGTCTCCATTCCTTAAGGGCGAGTTTAATAGCCAGGAGCTCTCTGTTTCCGACGTCATAGTTCCGTTCTGCCGAAGAATTTTTTTTTGAAAAGAACCCACAGGGATGAAGTTTGGCCTGTGGGGACTGTTTCTGAGAGAGAATGGCGCCAGCACCGACGTCGGATGCGTCTACCTCTAAGGTAAAGGGAAGCCCGGGGGCAGGATGACGCAAAATAGGAGCAGAAGCGAAAGATTTTTTGAGGGAGTCAAAAGCTTGGAGAGCTGCAAGAGACCAAACTGCTGTGTTAGCTCCCTTTTTGGTAAGGGCAGTAATGGGGCCCACGATAGAAGAAAAATACTTGATGAATTTACGATAGTAATTTGCAAATCCCAAGAATCGCTGTTTGGCTTTCAGGGAAGTGGGTTGTGGCCATTCTAAGACAGCTTTGAGTTTGACTGGGTCCATAGAGAAGCCAGTGCTAGAAATTATGTATCCAAGAAAGGGAATGGAAGAAAGATGAAAAGAACATTTCTCTAGCTTAGCGTAGAGATGGTTCTCCCGAAGACGGGACAGGGCTAATTTAGTGTGCTGAATGTGGTCAGAGAGAGATTTAGAAAAAATAAGGATATCGTCAAGGTATACGATAACGAAGCTGTCGAGGAGATCATGGAAGATCTCGTTGACAAACTCCTGAAAGACCGCCGGGGCATTGCACATGCCGAAAGGCATGACTAGATATTCATAATGCCCATCCCGGGTGTTAAAGGCGGTCTTCCACTCGTCGCCCTGACGGATGCGGACAAGGTTATAGGCTCCGCGGAGATCAAGTTTGGAAAAAATTGTTGCCCCCTGTAGACGATCGAAGAGTTCAGAAATGAGTTGCAGGGGATAACGGTTTTTGATTGTAATTTTGTTAAGACCTCTGTAGTCAATACAGGGGCGCAGGGAACAATCCTATTTCTTAACAAAAAAAATTCAGCTCCAGCTGGAGATGAACCCCTTCCTTAAATTATCCTGGATATACTCGGCCATGGCTTTGGTCTCGGGTATGGATAGAGGGTAAGAACGGCTCTTGAGTAGGGTAGCACCGGGAAGAAGGTCAATAGGACAGTCAAAGTCTCTATGGGGAGGTAACACTTCAGAACGTACCTTATCGAAAACGTCCGCCAGGTCCCAGTAGACCGTTGGGAGGGACGTTTTATACTCTGTGGGTAAATCCACTCCGGCTAACATCCGTTTGAGGGGAAGACAGGTCTTGAGGCACTGGGGGCTCCATTGTATGGGTTCTTTATTAACCCAATCCAGTTGTGGGTTGTGTAGTTGCAACCAGGGGAGTCCCAGAATCACATCTACCGATGGAGTATGGATCACGTCCAAGATAATCTTCTCTTGGTGACCGTCCTCCGTGGAGAGGGATAGAGAACAAGTCTCCAGGGAAATAAAAGCTGGTTGGAGTGGACGCCCGTCTATGGCCTCCAGACCAACTGGAACAGCCCTAGATCGGAAGGGAATCCCATTCCTATAGGCAAAACTCTGATCAATAAAGTTTCCCTGAGACCCAGAATCTATAAATGCGGAGGCGGGGATCAGGGAGTTATTCCAGGCCAGAGAAATAGGCAGCATTATTCGAGTGGGAAGTTCTTTAGAAGAAGAAAGAGGAGAAGAGATGACACCCAACGAGACCCTCTCATACCTTATTGGGTCCTGGCGTTTCCCGGCCGCAGGGGACAGCTTACTAGCAGATGACCGGGGTGACCACAGTAATGACACAGTCCACCCTCTCGTTGGCGCTGTCTCTCAGATGCGGATAGCCGATGACTTCCGAGCTGCATAGGTTCAGGCTCATCCATGGGTTGGGGAACGTAATGGACGAGACTACGGCTGTCAGACCGAGAGGAGGTGGTACGAGGAAGAGCGCGTTCAAGTCTTCTCTCTCGTAGCCGCTGGTCCACGCGGATGCAGACCGCAATGAGATCCTCCAATCTGGTGGGTCTCTCCATAGTGGCCAGCTGGTCCTTGATGGCGTCCGACAGACCCTGCCAAAAAGCTGCGGAGAGTGCGTCATCGTTCCAGGAGGTCTCCGCCGTGATGGTTCGGAGGTCTAGAGCATACTCGGTGACCGGACGCGTACCCTGGGAAATAGGAAAGAGAGAAGAATCTGCCGTAATTTGGTGACCAGGCGTATCAAATACTTGCCTGAATTCTCGAAGAAAGCGAGGATAGTCACGCATCATGGCAGGCTCCCAGATGGGGGATGCCCAGGCTAGGGCCTTTCCATTCAAGAGAGACATAATATAGGCCACCCTTAAACGTGCAGTAGGAAAGCGCGAAGGAGATAATTCAAATTGAATCTCGCACTGATTGAGAAACCCTCTGCACTCGTGGGGTTCCCCTGCATAGTGGTTGGGAGCCAGGAGACGAGGATCCACAGCCACGGGAAGACCCGGAGAGGGAAACTCCGCAGCTGCCATGGCAGAGGGGCCTGGGGAAGGCTGCAATGAGGAGAGTCTAGAGAGCTCCTGCATCATGGAGGCAAGCTGCGCCTCTAGCTGGAGATGCATGGGGCTTGGTTGCTCAACCTCTTCGGGGTCCATGTCGTTGGGCTGAGCATAATGTTATGCTGTGCTCACCACGGACAAGGAGGGACCCCGAAACTGAGTTGAGATGGGTAACAACTGCACCCAGAGCTACAGGTACTCGCCTGGAAAG
This sequence comes from Ascaphus truei, assembly GCA_036426205.1. Classification (NCBI taxonomy): domain Eukaryota; kingdom Metazoa; phylum Chordata; class Amphibia; order Anura; family Ascaphidae; genus Ascaphus; species Ascaphus truei. Next base: position 73,447 of record WSYH01000556.1, read on the forward strand.
TGGAAAATAGGTGTCTGGAAACGTCTGGGAGTATAAGATAAAGTAAGATACTCGCCAGACGAGAAGGGAGGTTCCAGAAGATAGTTGGTACCGAGAGCCTGGGGTCCAGAGCTGGGGGGGTAGATCAGAATCCGAGGTAAAGGGTCAGAGAGTTCAGGAGGTCAGGGTAAAAGCCAAGGGTCGAAGTCCAGAGCGGGTCCACAGCCAAGCTGGTTCGGTACACAAGGGATCACTAAGGAAGATAAAGAGACAGGAACTAAGGCAGGCACGACCATGGGTAACACAGGTTACACAAAGCTATGCTCAGCCAAAGAAGGAATGGCTGAGCAGGGTATAAATGATAGCAGAGCCCAATGTGAAGAGGGGGAGGAACGGAGGAGCGGCCCCATGGGAGGCAGGGATAGGTGAGGGACAGTGCCACCGCTGATTAGCTTGACGCGAGGCTTGTGGGCTTTGCACGCGCGTCAGACGTGTGTACCGCGCAGGAGAGGTGCGCGCGACCCGAGCTGGAGGCAGGAGCTCCTCCTGCGGGAGGAGAGAAAGGTCCGTGATTGCGCGCGCATGAGCACATCCTGTGGCAAACGCGGGGACCGGGGAGGAAGAAGGAGGGTCCCGCTCGCGGCGGTGAAGTCATGGAGCCATAGCACGCCGGGTAAGTGGCATCGCGGGGGGAACCCTCTTTGGGAGAGGTGTTTCTCCGAGGCCTTACACCCAGTAAGTGTTATATTAAGTGTATTCTGAAGTTGTCGTGTGTTTGTCTATCAATGAAATAAATCACAATTTATTTCGCTTAACTTGTTGTGTTTAATCGAGAATCCTAAAAATATAAAATTGTTGATAAAGTACCAGTCTACCGTGACAGGGATGATAAGGGGTAATGCACTGGTGCATCACCCCGCATGCATCCCAGAGGCACTGTAACAATTCACTCATGAATTGTGACCCTTGATCAATTAGAATCTCGCTAGGGAAACTTACCCTAGTAAAAATCACTAACAATGCCTTTGCCACTGTCTTGGCATCTGTAATCGCAAGTGCTGCAGCCTCACGGTACCAGGTGGCAAAGTCAACCACCATGAGGATGTAGCGCTTTCCCGACCAGCTGGGAAACATAAGGGGACCTATAATGTCCATAGCTACCCTCTGGAAAGGTTCTCCTATTACCGGCAACAGGTTCAGGGGTGCCTTCACTCGATCACCCGTCTTACCTACTCACTGGCAGGCATGACAGGAGTGGGAGAACTCTGCCACTGCACCTGATGCCCCGGTCAATAGTAACACTGCAACAGCTGGGCTCTCATGCGAGTGATCCCTGATGCTTCACTTGTGGAATGGAGTGGACTAGCTCCAATAATTGCTGCCTCTACTCACTGGGTACCACTAGCTGTCTTCTATCAGTCCAGACCATATCTGTCCTGGTAGACCCGTGGTCCCTATACAGAAGTCCGCGGTGCCACAAGAAGTGGTCTGACCCTTCACTTTGCCGATACTCGGACTCCCGAAGCCTCATACCTTCTAAGCTTGGGTCAGCTTTCCCCGCATCCCTAATTTCTGTTCCTAATACTGGCCACCCACCCTCAGTCTCTAAGTCAGGGGTGACACAGGAACAAGGGAAGAGAACAGTGTCAGTCCCTGGTCATGACTCAGTCTGGCTTACTTGTCTTGTATCCTCAGAGACCGCTGGAACTGTGGTCCCAAATGCAGGGGGACAGGGTTTGGTGCTGCTACGATCCGTCATGACTGGCTCCTAGTAATTGCTGCGACAGGAGCCAGGTCTGCTGTGAATACACAGGTTACCTGCCCCAGGTCATTACCGACCAAAGCTTCGGCGTCCAACGCGGGCAATACCCCCACCTCCCTCATGCCATGACCGGCACCCCAATCCAAAAAGACCCGGGCAACCTGGAGCGACCACAGTCCTCCATATGGCATGGTCACACACATCCCGGTGCCCAGGAGCAAATCCTCTGGTCGGACCATGTCAGGTCGGACCAGGGTAACAGTTGCACCGGAATCCAGAAGCCATCCGCTTGCCGATTCCTGATGGTCATCCTCCGCAGATGCTTCTGCTGGACATCATTAGGCTGCAACCCGACTGGTGCAGCCTGATGTCCTTCTGTCTCCACTGCTGGTTCCTGGAGGTCAATTGCAGATCTCTCCGTGGACGTCCCTCTGTGGGTGCCAGTCACACACGGGGGACCGACCTCGCACCTGGAGAGCGTTGCCCCTTATGGGGTTCACCAGACCTGGCATCGTTAGGGCAGTCGGGTCTGAGGTGACCGACCTTGTTGCACAGGTAGCATCTCCTCTCATGCTTAAACTCTGCTGCTTTCAAACTGCTGCTGGCTGCTGCTGCTGCAGGTTTGTGCATCCACTGAGGATTTTGCTTTGGCCCCCTAGCTGGCATAGCCGGTCTTTTAGGGGCACCATTGTCGGCCATCAGTACACCACTGCAGATGAACTCATCCTGGCAACCTCCATATGGGTTTTAGGTTTACGGTCAAAGACCCATGCCCTCACGTCTTAGGGACACTGCTGCAGTAGCTGCTCCTTGAACATTAAGTCCAGTAACGTGTGGCACTTGGTTGCGCAACAACCCTCCACCCACTGAGTACCCTGGTGTGCCATGCGGGCCTCATAGTTCACATAGGACTCCAGAGGTTGGCGTTCCTTTGTCCTGAACTTGCCTCTGTATGCTTCTGGGGTGAGGGCATACCACAATAGGAGCAAAGTCTTCACATGCTCATAATAATCCCGATCATCTTGTGGGATAGACTGCAGGGTTTCCTTTGCCTTGCCCGACAGCAAGGGGTGCATTCGCAGCACCCAGTCCATCTTTGGCACTCTGTAACTCAGACACTGCATCTCAAAGTCCGATAGGAAGCCATCAATTTTATCTGTGCTGCAGACAAACTTATTGAAGCGGTGGTGATTAACTTGGGGAACAGCCTGCTCTCTGTTGACCAAGTGAGAGTGACGGGTCATCTGCCCATGAATAGCTGCCAGCATGCGAATCCTCTCCTCAGCTGTATGTTTTCCCCCCATGAGGCAAGAAGTGCTGTTAGTCCAGAGTTAGGGGGTTCCGCAAGTGCAGGGACAATTGGAACTGTAGGCGCAATGCCCCCAGCAGCCCCCAAACCCACCAATATCCTAGTGAGCATCCTCTCCCTCCCCATGTCCATCTTCCCCCAGGACTGGAATCATCTCTTGTATCCTGAAGTGTAAATCACTGAAGCTGCAGGCGCTGTGCTTTCAGGGACAGAAATACTTGTTCAATGCTGCTTCAAATCCTCCTCCAGTTGTGTCTTTGCCCAACCAGCCGTTGGTAAGCCATATTCTTCACACCAGGCAACAAGCCTGGCATGATCCCAGGACCGGAATCGTTCCACTCGCTTGTCCATGCTTCACCCGCAGGCAACAAGTTATGTCACAAAGAGTTACTGTGTTTTCCGCTTCATTTGTAAATCGTGTGTGTGCTATCTCACGCTTTGGGAACTTGTAACTGCGAGTCTCCCTCTATGCTATAGTGCCCAACAAGATACTATATCATAGGCTTAATCAGATCCTGCCGCTGCCATCAGAAAAAAGCCTGTCATTGGAGACAAATGCTTTTAACACAAAAATACCCGGATCCTTTGATTGAGCAAAATGTGAGATAAAATAAATTGTAATTTATTTACACAAGAAACACACACAGCTTAATATACGATATAACATGAATAAACACTTAGGGCCTCATTCAGAGAGGGTTGATAAAAATTATCGCCACTGCATTTAAAATGCCGTTTTTTTGGGTGTAGCTATCACGGTATTCAGAAAGGCTCGATTACCTGTGATAGCAAAATTCCCAAAACGGGCGAGTTGCTGCCAGCGAGAGCATTGAGCCTCTGAAGAGGCCTAAACCGGCGATTCATTTCTGCTGCAGAGAGAGCGGCTCTGAGAGAGCCGCCTCTCACAGCGGAAATGTCGCCCGAAAATTATTTATTTAAATATACATTTCTTTCTTAGTGTAGATGTGCAAGGGGTCTATGGAGCTGAACTGCGTTGGTTTCATGTCCAGGGACCCCCTGCTTCCCGAGATACAGGCACCTTTATGGGGTGCCGGTATCTCCTATGCAAGGAAATGTCCCGGTCACGTGACGCGGGACATTTCAATGCAGAGGGATACCGGCACCCCATAAAGGGGCCTGTATCCTGGGAAGCAGGGGGTCCCTGGACATAAAAACAACGTGGTTCAGCTCCGGAGACCCCCTGCACATCTACACTATGAAAGAAATGTATATTAATAAATATTTTAATAAACATCAATACACGCCCCCCTTCCGCCCAAACCCATACAGTACAGTAATGGGCAAAATAACTATTATCCAGATATGGATAATAGATTATTTGCCCATTATTAAACACTGCATTAGCATACAAAAATAAAGTAAATAAATACAGTTATACTTACCACAATAGCAGGTCCCTCTGTCCTCCGTAGCAAGAAAGCATGTACAGTATACAGTACATAATAAAGACATTCTAATGGCCCCTAACCCCTTAATCACCTTAGAGGTTACTAACCGCTATAGTCATTAAGGGGTTAACCCACCCTGACCCGATATAAACAAGGGAGGCCTAAGCACCCACCCTTGACTGTCTATACCCACCTTGTACCCATTGAGTTGTATAGTGGTACGTCATACCAATATAATAATAATATGGGGATGATAAGCCTCTATAGCACTCAATGGGCACCCTAATTACAATACATTAATACACGAGACACACAATAATAAAACATAACTAAACTCCAAAAAAACACACTTTACTAAATAAAAACAGTAGCCAGCTAATCCAATCAATACAAGCAATAAGAACATCAACAATGAATTAATTAAAACATTAACCAATCAAACCAATTAATTCCTTAACCAACTCAAAATGAATAGTAACACTAACCAATCAAAAAAATTAATTACTACAACATTAATGAATGTAAACATTATAATACTAAGATAGAAATTCTAACAATATCTGAAATAACCATAAAACACATTAGCTAACATAATACAACATTAACTACAAACCAACACCAATCGCAAACCTTTTATTAGCATTAAGCAGGAAAAAACAAACAATCACATCCCCATAATAAACTGAAATGAAAAAAATCAACAGCAATACCAAGTGAGAAATGCCCCCCAAATATTGTCATAATAATGTATTAATCTGTACCCTAAAGAGGTTCAGATTAATATATTATCAGTCAATGTGCCTCCCACAAAAAATCAAAAAACACATCCAATGAATAAATCTGTCAAAAGAGACATTTACAAACATTCAATATATTACTTACCATTTGAAGCGGTGGCCCTCCGACTCCCGGGGTAACAGGAAGCTCACGTACCTTGAAGCCCTCCAACAGCGTCCGATGCCATCCGCCATGAAGATCCGGATCAGGTACCCCAATCTTCTTTTTTCTTTCTTTAATCACCTTCTTCTATCGTCATCTGTCAACATTTCTTGATCTTCTTTATCTTCTATCTTCATCTGTCAATCCAAAAAGCCCCATGGTAAATCCCAACCGATGTTGTCTCGTCGTCTTCTTGGGTTCAAATGAGGCGTCACAGCCTTAAATAGGGCTTGTGACGTCACATTTAGCCTCCAAATGGTTAACAGCCACCTGATTGGCTGTTAAAACCATGTTACGACTTTAATTTTTTTTTTAAATGACGTCACTTAAAGGGAATGATGCCAGCCAATCAGAATGGCTGTGCTTAATTTGCCTCTAATGTAATGAAGTTGCTGTAAATGCATTTTTCCTGCCTCAGATGCATGCCGGGGGGCTCCGGAGCTGCTGTTAATGGCTATCAGCTACCGAGGCAGGAAAAGGGCCTGATTTTTTCTAAGTCCCGACACATCGCAGCTCATCAAGGCATCTCCCCACCAATCGACCCAAATTTTGTGGTGTATTTAATTTGGGGAGAAGAATGCCTTTTAGGGCTGCGATAGGCCACGACAGCCGACTCGCGTGTATCTGAATCGCGCGAGTTTATGATCCTTCCGAAAATGGTCGATAAGCGGCTGATCGCCGCTCAATTGGCGATTTTCTTTGGATCATAAAATTTTGCGTCGATACAGGCCATTATCGAGCACGTATCGAGGCTTTGTGAATACGTGTAGCCATTTTGGTTGATAAGTGCTTGATAAGGGCCTTATCGAGGCTTTCTGAATGAGGCCCGTAGTGGGATGAGGCAAAACAAAATAAAATGTCCACGGAACGAACTTCACGAAAATTAAGCCTCTGGGCACCAATTTCCAGGAGCGGGTTTGGTGCGCAAATACTGTAGAGCCGTGGCCGTGTGACAGTCCTTAGCTAGGGGCGTTGCATGCGACCCCTGTTTTTCCACCGAAAGTTCTGTCAACAGAATTCAATCAACTGACATATACAGTAAACTTGACTCACTGGGTGAACAAACCAATATATCACGCCACAAAGAACATATAGAGGGGGGGGGGGCAGGCAAAGAAGAGCTTCATATCTCCTTTTCCTCGACAGTGCGCTTTCGCCCACTTATCTAGTACTGAGCCAGGGCCTTCACCTACTCTAGAGCTGTCTTTCCGTTCGGTCTACCTGTCTGTTCTATCGTTCGTCATTGTAACTGGCCTGTCACAGGAGAATGCACTTTTATCTATAACAGCAGAATACTGATGGCAACCACCCCAGGGATATCTGAGTTGGCCAACCATGGTGACCATACTTTGAGAAAGTTTGTGCCGGTGTCGTTGACCAGGCTTTTCAACTGTTCCATCCGGCAAATTTGCCAAATTCTATTCCTAATCTTGGGGATCACGGGTTTTTCCGGTTGCTTCCATAATGCTGCGAGCTCACACCATGTGGCTGTTGCAAAATGTGCAAAAAATGTATGCTCTGATCTGCTTAGCCCCTGGGAGCGCCTACCGATTAGGAACAACCAGGGGTCGAAGGGGACCGAGATACCGAGAATACTCTGTAGCCAATTCCTTATTTCCTCCCAAATTGGGGCCACCCTGGTGCAGCTCCACGGCATATGCAACAAGTCTGCCTGCTCCCCGCATTGTTTAGGACACAAGGGGGGGTAACCTTTGACAAACTTAGCCAATCTTGTTGGGGTCAAATACCACCTCATTAGGACCTTATATGCATTTTCCCGTAACGTGGTGCAAATAGAGCGCTTTGCTACCGCCAGAAAGAAAGAGTCACAGTCCTCGTCCTCTAACGTCAAAATTTGTTCGCTTAGGTCGTGACGGGAATTTTGTATAAAACGCTCGGATCTGGAGGTATTTAAAGAATTCTGAATTTGGTATCCCTTTTTATGATTTGATATGTTCAAAAGTTTTTATAGTTTTCCTACCCTCCAGATGAAATAATCTAGTAAAGCCTTTTTACCTCCAAATTACTAGGTCCCTGTCTGACAGGCCCAGAGCGAAATCAGGGTTGCCCACAAAAGGGGTCATGAGAGTACGTTTGTTTGTCAAAGCATACCTATACTTGGTGGCCTCCCAGACCGCCAGGGAACACATTGTGGTGGAAAGCGATTCATTGGCGTTTTTAATCACCTGTTTTGGAAGCCAGATTAGGTCTTGTAGCATGACCGGAGCACAGCAGTCCCTCTCCAGTTCAACCCACCATCGGAGACTGGGATGCATGTGCCACTGTACCACTTGAGATAATTGGGCCGCTCGAAAATATGACAACAAACAAGGTACTGCTAATCCTCCTCGGGGGATTGGTTGTTTTAGAATACTAGTCTTAATTCGTGGTTTTTTATTACCCAGACAAATTTCACCATAGCGGCCTGCAAAAGGAGGATGTCCTCCCTGACTACCTGTGCCGGGATCGCTTGGAAAAGATATAATATACTAGGGAGGAGATTCATTTTGATGCTATGGATCCTGCAATCCATGAGATTCCGAATCCTGCCCACGTTCTGAGCTCCTCCTTTAGAGTCCGTATTAGTCTGTGGTAATTTGCTTAATATACAGCGTTATAATTCTTGGTGATATTAATCCCTAGGTATTTAATTTCGGAGGCTTGCCATTTAAAGCTAAAATGTATCTCTATCAATTTTTCAGTGACCTTAGGCAGGTTGATGCTTAAGGCCTCTGACTTGTTTTGGTTAATTTTAAAACCCGAAATCTTCTTAAATTCCCCTAGTAAACTGAAGACATTCGGCAGCGAGATTAAGGGTTCAACGTCAAGATGAAATCATCTACATACAGGGCCACTTTATGCGGTTGCTTCTGCGTTTGTATCCCTGTTATATCTGGGTTAAGGCGGATATGTGCTGCCAATGGTTCAATGCATAGTGCGAATAATAGGGGCGACAGGGGGCAACCCTGCCTGGTGCCACTCTTTATCTGGAACTGTTCCGACGGGAAGCCCTGGTGTCTAACCCTCGCCATTAGTCCCACATATAGAGCCAGAATAGCGCCCAGGATCCTGCCACCAAATCCAAACGCCTCGAGCACCGCTCTCAGGTAGGGCCAATCAATGCGATTGAATGTATTCTCAGCATCCAGACTTAGAACCATGGAGAGGATATTTTTCCGCTGAGCCAAATCAATTAAATAACCTTAATAAATGAGGAGCTAGAATTTTTCGGAATTTTTTGTAGTATAGATTGGAAAAGCCATCTGGGCCTGGGGCCTTAGATGACTTCAGTGACTTTAGTACCTCCATTAGCTCCTCTATCGAGAAGTCCTCCTCTAGCACCTCCCTCTCCTCTCTGCTTAAGTTAGGCAGTTTTGCCGTCCTCAGAAATGCCTTCAGTTGGGTGTGTGTCGTCTCACAATGGGAGACTTTCTTCCCATCATATAGGGACTCATAGTATTATTTGAATTCCTCAACTATTTGTTTGGGGTCAAATATGAGGTCACCATTTCCTAACCAAATTGCATTGATCCGATAATTTGCGATATTATTACGTAATTTGTTGGCAAGTAGGGTATCTGGTTTGTTAGCTTTTTCGTAAAAAAATCGCTAGACAAGTTTAAATCCCTTTACGCCTGGGAGGCCAGCAATAAATTTAATTTTGTTTTGGTGTCTAACCTCTCCTTCAATGTCGAAGCCAATCTGTTATTTTGGTGAAGGGTAGGCAGGTCAGATAATTGGGATTGCAGTTTTTTGATCTTGTTATCTCTATCTCTCTTGCATCGTGCTGCAATCCCTATAAGCATTCTTCTAATGGTAGCCTTATGGGCCTCCCATAGAGTGGACTGCGTGGGAACGCTACCCACGTTTTCTTGAAAATAAACCCTGATCTCCTCACTTACGGTTTGTTCAATCTCCAGAATCTTCAGGAATAACTCATTGAGTTTCCAGGTCGCTCCAGGTCTGTCTAGCCTAAAGTGGGAACACCGCAGCTCTATCGGTGCGTGATCTGACCACGAAATATCGTGGAGCCCTGTGTGGGAGATCACCAAAACCAATCTATTCGAGACAAATAGTTAGTCTATTCTACTATATCTGTCGTGTGAGTGAGAGAAAATGGTATAGCCTCTCTCTCTCTGGTGCTGTTCTCGCCGAATGCCTAAAGTCCATTGGCTCTAAGGCCCTTCGTCCATGCCAATCTGATTTTGGATTGAGACTTTTTTCCTGGTTTGCACCTATCATACTCCGGGTCCAGTGTTTGGTTAAAATCCCCCACTAGGATGATACATCCTTTTGGCCACTTTGTTCAAGACCAAGAAAAACTTACTTAGGAAGTCGCCCGTTTGTTCCCCTGGGGCATATACATTTGCGAGTGTAACTGTTTGGCCCTGTATGTCACCTACCAGGATGAGATATCGTCCATCTCCATCCCTTCTTGTAAGATTCACCTTCATTGGTAATCTATTGTTTATTAATGTCGGTACCCCTCGCTTCTTAACCTTGGCTGATGATGCATACCAATTCTGGTATTTGCTATTTAAGTATTTTGCGGAGTTGGCCTTTGAGAAATTAGTTTCTTGTAAGAAAATTACATCAGGGTCTGTCCGTCTGTAGTCCTTCATAGCTAGTTTCCGTTTTTAGGACTGTTAAAACCCTTCACGTTATGTGATATTATAATGATATCCTTACCCATTGAGGTTGGGCTTTATACCTGCATCTCGGAAGACAACCTGGCTATAGGCCTCCGCTGCGCACTCTTCTCCTTGCGCTCCGTCGAGGAGCCAAGCCTGTGCTTTCCTCTCCTGCCAGTGAAAGGGATGGTGATGAAAACAAAAGGGGAACATTGACAGAAAGACAAAGATAACAAGTGTATCTAAAATACATTTTGTGGGCTGAGGAGGCCTAGCCCCCCCACCCACAATGAATGCCCCAGTCGGATGGTCCCTCAGGATTACGACTTGTGGCACTACTACCTTCCTACCACTGTCCGCCTTGACCGATCCTCTGAGGGCTTTCGTGGGCGTTTTTGAGGTCACCAGCAGCCAAATCCCCTTGTGCCCAAGTGGAGACACATGATGACCTCAGAGCCAATCCCCAGCCCCGAGTCCCCCCCATGTAACCTTTATCTAATTACCTATGTTTTAACCCCTGCATATAACCTCTAAATCCTACCCCAACGACTCCCAACCCCATTGTCCCTGTCCACCCTCTCACCCTATTCTGACACTTCCGCCTTCCTATATCCCTATTGTGTTACTATTTACCTCCTGTGTTCTTCCCTGGCTGTTTATTTGCATCTTATCCTAATCTCTAGGCTACTTCATCTTCTCCAAGTCTCTATATGCTACCTCTGCATTTCTGCACCTCCTTCACTATATCCTACTGAGTCGAGAATGCCCTAATCTGTCTAGTCCTCTTCCCTCTATTCCTGTTATTTCCCATTCTCTTTCGTTGTGTCTCTGAGTCCCTTCAGGCAGCCCTGGCTTAAACCCCTTCTTCCCTACTTTTAGCCGTTCAAGCTCCTTTTGTCCCGCATCCCATGCCATGTCATACTTTACTCTTTTCCCAGCCAATGAGCTGATCCAGGCATCTTTCTTTCTACTCCTGTTATCCCTACTTAGCCTCCTCCTGCTGACCTGGGCTTATATTGCCCCTGTTCTTCCTAGTAGTACAGGGCCCCATACCGCTTACTGCCCCCTTCTAGCGCTCTCCTCAAACAGCCCCTCACTAAGCCCTCTGCCCCTCTTTGCCTCTCCTTGCCCCCCCACCCCTCCCCCTCGACTCTCTCCTTCCCCCCTCGAGTCTCCCCCTCCATCTGCTGGCGCCTTAAGCTTTCTGCTACCCTCGTCCATTTCTATCCCCGGGCAGGCTCTCCCCGTGTCCATGTATGCCCGCCCCTGTCTCTGTGGTCCATCGTCGGTGCCCCGGACTCTGCCTCTGGTGCTTCTGGTGCACTCTGCTGGGCTCCCGAGACCTTTTCTTGTGCCTTGGTGGGACATCTATCTGCCGCCAGTCTCGTTCGTTATTGTGCCTCCTCCAATATGGTATCGATACCACTTCTTCCGATCTCCGCAGGTTCCTCAGACTCCACCTTGTTCCTGCAGCAGAAGGACGTGTTCGCGCTCGCTCTTCCCGCTTTTGTGCTCCTTTTCACGCCGATGTCATCTTCTCGTCCTCAGATCAGTAATGGCGTCCGACCAGCCATCTCCATCGCGGCCATTTTGGGCATCTGCGTTCCACAGTCAGCCTTTGGGGTCTCGACCTCACTGCATTCGTCAGGAGTCCTGGTTAGTGTTTTTTTCCCCCTTTTCCCTTTTCCAGATCCATGTTTTATTTACAGGTCTGGGGTTTATGCCTGGTCGGGCAGAAAGTAGAGCTTTTCATTTGACATTTCACAACAGAAATGTAACCTTTCAACATAAACACTGTGGGGGCTATGCACTAAGCAGTGATAAGTCGTTTTAAGAGTGCAAAGTGCTCTTAGAACGTGAAGTTCCACCGAGCGCTATGCACTAAGCCACGCAAACAGGCACTTTGCGCTCTAAAACGGGCTTTTCAATGAAATTTTTTCTAAGTCCAACTTTAATTGCACGATCAGCTGTTTGCGCTGAATCCTGCCCTTCTGCGGGATTCACTAAGCAACGCAAACTGATCGTACGTTAAAGTTGCGCTGAATAAAGCTCACCAGCTAAAGGCAGGTGATAAAAGAAGCTGGACTTAGAAAAAAATATTTGTTTACCTTTTTGCAGGCGCAAAACCAATACAACAGGCCGGCGGGTGTCCCCAGCTGACCCCGCATGTGTCCCTGAGGGAGGCCGAGGGTCCCGCGGGTGTCCCCGGCTGAACCCGCGGCCCTCCCGGGTCCCCGCGGGAGTCCTGGGGTACCCGAGGGCCTGCGGTACCAATATACTAAACAATATTTCTAACTAAATACACCCCCCTAACACATACAGTACAATAATGTGCAAAATTACTATTATCCAAATATGGATAATAATGCTTTTGCCCATTAAATATACATTAATACAATAAATACATTACATACATGTTGTACTCACCCTTGTTCGGCACCCACGATGAAGGCCAGCCACATCTTCCTCCTCATCCATACACTGGGGTGCTGAAAAATATACAAAATAAGAACAAGTGCCAAACTAATGTCCCTTAACCCCTTTATGACCTTAGCGGTTATTAACCGCTACAGTCATTAAGGGGTTAAGCCACCCTGACCCGATACCCACCCTTCACCCATTTATTTGTACAGTGGCTTCATCATGTATGTATATATATATATATATATATATATATATTATAGATAATATATATATATATATATATATATATCTATATATATATATATATATATATAACTGTATATGCATGATTAACCAATATACAAATAAATACAGTAATGGCCAAAATACAAATCTCTCCCAATAACTAACATCACCAAGCTCAATCAAATATCTAATAATCAAATACAAACACTCAATTTGACAATGTGTACACGATACAAATAATCTTTGCATGATATATACTATGTCAACACATGCTCCAAATCAAAGACATAATCAAAACAGAGTACATATACATCATTAAAGAAAAACAAAGCACATCAACACAGTTAATTGTCCATCAATTATCAAATCACCAACATTACAATCAATTCAATTACACACTTCAAATCCTACAATCAAACCATTGTGTAATTAATCTTGACAAAGTAACCATCAAACCACATCTATAGCCAAAACTAAGCCAATAATAATCTATAGAAACGCCTTTAACTAAACATTTGCAAACATTAAATGTACATTAGCAAACACATTTTATACAAAGCAGCAAATTACCATTCAAAAAACCATCCAAACAAGGCAAGCCAACACTTTTTTATTATAACTGTGTATGTCGTCCATCTATAGTTTACAGACACTAAATACAGGTGCAATAAAAGAGCATTAAAAACAATTAATCACATTAAAAATGAACCATACAATACAACCACATGATTTGTCCTATACTATGTATACCATAGTGACATACAACATTCAGGACACAAATAATGGACATAAAAAAAAAATGACTTCGGAGAAAAAGTCCAAAATCCTGTAAAATAAAAATTAATATACAGTTTCTTTTTTACTTACCATTAGATGAACCCAGTCACAGCAATCAGGGGAACCGAACCACTGGAGCAGCTAATCCAACACAGGAACCAGGTAATCATAAAATAACAAACCATTACAATCCATAGTGTCTTTATCTTCTTTTCTATTTGTATCCATCGTGGGGTCTTCGCCTTCTTCTTCTGTCTTCTTCTGGGGTATTCTTCTCTTCTTCCGGGTCTTCCTTATCTTCATCATCCGCCACGCCCGTGGTCTTCTTTCTTCATAGGAGGTCCTTCCTCCTCGCGTCAAGCTGAAAATGAGACGATATAGGCTTTTAAAGGCCTATGAGTCACATTTTCGTCATATGGTTTCACGGCCCCGACAAAAAAAAAAGTTTATACCGTCATTTAAAGGCAATGAAACACAGCCACAAACGACCCCACGAACTGACAAACACCCCACCCAGACCGACGCCCACTCCCTCGACCCCACACGACAACCACACATGAACCATCACACATCCCAACAGGTCCCCCCGGAAGACACAATGAAAAGTCCAAACAAAAAAAAAGAGACCGGAAACCGAAAACCAACCAACACAACACATCGGGCGCCGCCCCCAACACACCGAACGTAGGTCGAGCCCAGCACACCACTACCGACCAACCGACCACCCCGATCGATGACGCCCACGGGCCCATAAGAGCAAAACCGCCGAGTGAGGGTAGCACCCCAACTTTAACGCGTGCACTACCAAAGAAGGTGAACAAAGAAACCCCTAACGAGCGGCTCGAAGAACCTCCTAGGCACCAAACCGGAAAAGAATCATGTAAGAAAAACCGCAGCCGCCGCACAGCAAAAAGCACATTCAAGAAACCGAAGGTAGGACCATCGGACACAAGCGCGCAAGCTAGCGGTACGGAGACCCCCCTAACGAAGCACAAACCGGCGGGTGAAAGTGGAACTGGACACCAAGGGTATACTTCAGGCGCAAAAACTGTCGAGCAACAGCCAACTAAAAACGCAGGGCAGAAAGGTATATAATCTAAAAGATAAGAGCAGACAACAGAAGAGGCCTCACGCTCTGGGCACGGGCAGACTCCTCAGCTAGAAGCCAGCAACGCAAACTTACGCACCCAGTCAAGCGCGAAAGACAAAGGGAGCCGAGAGGATGAAAACAGAACGGCAGGGCGGATTACAGCACCGAAACAGATTTAAAACTGCAAGACGAAAGAGAGGGGGCCGAGTGAACAGCGCCGGAAAAAAGCCGCATGAACAAGAATAACACAAGTCGGGGAAGCACACACAACTACACACGGAAACGAGGAACACACGCCACGCCAAGAGAGACCTCCCGGCTTTCGACAGACAACAGCAGGGACCGACACTGACCAAACTCATAAGGCGGATGAGCCCGCCCACTCAAGAAAGCAAAAGTGGAGACCAGCAGCAAACCCCGCGGCCAAAAACAACTGCGCCCGCGGCGCGCTGCACCGCCTGCAACCGGTTCGCACGACTCTAAGGACAGCGTGGGGATGTTGATCACCCTCCTCTCGTGTGCCGGTAGGCAACAGATCAGCGCGTACACGGAAGACGGAACGGGAGGGGAAGAAAGAGACGGAAAATAATAATCATACATCCCCCAGACTGACAGAAACCCCCTGTCAGTGGTAAAAGGAGACGGAAGCTCAACACACAGGACGCCTGCGGCAATAGGCGTGACACAAACGAACTAAGAACGAGCCCTTATCGGGTCACACATTACCACCGAACCACCAGACCGGAGTAAGGATGGAGATCCCCTCATGCGCGAGGCCGACCGGAACACGAGAAGAGTTGTCCCAAGAAAGGATGGGAACAAGAGAAGGGCAGCACACAAGATAACAAGACAGACGTTACCAATCGTGCAAATATGCTTCAAGGCCCAAAACTCTGAAAAGCCGCGCGCAGAGACAAGAAGCGACGAGACAGGAGAAATCGAGGGCAAAGTCAGCGACAACAGGCACCACACAGCGACGTCGGCTGAATGACAGGAAATGCCCCAAAGCCCCCCCGCGAGCAATCCCCAGGCGCTAGATTACCAGACTCAAAGAAGAAGAGAGGAATCGCGAGCGCGAGGCGCTCCAGACTGTGACGGGTACCAAACAAGAGACAGACCCAAAACCTCACGCTACGAGCCAAACAGACGACCGCGTAGGTGAGCGCCATGGGCCAAACCAAAGACGCGTACCACCACGCTGACGACAGCAAGAACTTCTAACCAGTAAACTGACACGGAAACCCCACACGGACAATCCAAGCGCACGAACACAATCAGATTTGGCTGTGCTTCAATTGCCTTAAGATGACGTCATGAACTGAAAGATGGCCGGCCTCACTGGTACGGTAGCCAATCAGAGGTGGAACGTGGGAAACTCCATCCCAACTCTGATTGGCTCAGTAGACCATGTGACAGAGGCTTTGGGAGAAACGATGTGACGTTCTTGAAAGCCCGTCACATGGTACAGTATTTATTTGTATATGGTTAATCATGCATATACAGTATATATATAGTATATATATATATATATAGATATATATATATATATCTATATATATATATATATATTATATATATATATTATAATAATATATAATATATATATACACAGTGTTCGACAAAACCTATACATTTGCTCGCCCGGGCGAGTGGATTAACCCCGGGCGAGTAAAATATTAGCCCAAGCAGCACCGTTTGTACTAGGTGGCGAGTAAGAATTTTTTTTGTGTGGCGAGTAATTTTTGTGTGATTTGTCAACCACTGTATATATTATAGATATATATATATATTATATATATAATATATATATATATCTATATATATATATATATATTTATATATACAGTGTTCGACAACCTATACATTTGCTCGCCCGGGCGAGTGGATTTAACATCGTGGCGAGCTCCTTTTGGCCAAGCCACACACGTTTGGTACGTAGGTGGGAGTAGATTTTTTTTGTGGTGGCTGTAGATTTTTTTTGATTTGTCAACCAACTGTATATATATATATATATATATAATCTAATTATATATATTATATATATATATATATGATGAAGCCACTGTACAAATAAGTGGGTATCGGGTCAGGGTGGCTTAACCCCTTAATGACTGTTAATAAACGCTAAGGTCATTAAGGGGTTAGGGGACATTAGTTAGGCACTTTTCTTATTTTGTATATTTTTCAGCACACCACTGTATGGACGGGGAGGAAGATGCAGCTAGCCTTCATCGTAGGTGCAGGACAAGGGTGAGTACAACATGTATTTAATGTATTTATTGTATTAATGTATATTTAATGGGCAAATGCATTATTATCCATATGTGCAGTGGTCGACAAATCACCAAAAAATCTACTCGCCACACAAAAAAATCTACTCGCCACCTAGTACCAAACGTGTGCTGCTTTGGCCAATATTTACTCGCCCGGGGTTAAATCCACTCGGGGTGAGCAAATGTATAGGTTTGTCGAACACTGCATATGTGGATAATAGTAATTTTGCACATTAATGTAGTGTTAGGGGGCGAGGGGGATATGTGTGGTATATTTCTATGTTTATTGGGGGCAATTGTCCCCAATAAACATGCTATTATGCCTTAATCCCTTCATTGCCTTAGCGGATAGCCGCTAAGGTAATGAAGCTGCTTTAATGTATTTTTATTAATGTAACCCTGTTCCCCCCCCCCCCCACAAAATTCTACGGGAGTGTGAGGGGTGCATGGGGGCTGGTTACATGCAGTGTGGTGCATACCTGTGAGGAACAGGAGGGCCTGAGCTTCCCGCGATGTTGTGGGGGAGCCAGGACCGGGCTTCTGGGGTGGTAGCCTCCATATTATCTTAGTGGTGCAGCGCTTCCATCTTCTATACTTCCAGGGTAATGGGACAGGACCGGTATAGAAGAATCCCTCAGGTCCCAGGGTTATACTCTCCAAATCACACACAGTCTTTACGGGTGCAGAATAGTCTCTTTATTTGACAGAGCAACGATTTCCCAACGATAAGGCTTCCAGCAGCCACAATAGAATCACCAGTGCAAAGTACAACCTGCTCAACTCCCACGACCTCCTCCTCTCCTTCCCTCCAAGTCACTCGGCCGACAGGATGGTCTGAGCTAGGGCTGCAATACCCAGTGGCCCACACCCAAGGTTAGCCTCGAGGTGGGTCTTGAATTCTCTCCCCATCACCCCTGGCAGCAGGGTGAGGGCATTGGTCCACCAGTCTATGATTCTATCAGCTCTACTTATAGACGCTGATCGGTTTGGTTCCTCTCGCTCTCAACCGGCATGCTGCGCCGGGGAGCCCGTAGCCTCCTGATACTCCTCAGACCGTTCCGCAGGATTCGTGGCTCACGGCCTAATACTCAGCGGCTCTAGACTCTTGGTCTCACTGCTCACTCGAACTCTTCTTAAGCTACTCTCTCTATTGAAGGACCATCAATCATAGAGGGACATGGCACACAGCAAGGACGAAGAACAACCACTCGCCGGAGTGGGCTGCTAAATATAGAGCTAGCCCCTCCCCTCCTGCTGTCAGCAGAACCTCCCTCTTGCTCACGCCTGCAGCAGAGTCCAGGCCTGCGTCTACCACTCAGGTTAGGGATATGAAGGGGGAAAACCCATAATGATTACTGGCGCCTGATCTTAACAGGACTTACCACAGTAGAAGGAAGATAGGTATAGCCTGAGCTGTTTACAGGGGGCTACATTAATATTGTGTGGTAGCAGGGGACCCCCTGCTCCCACACACTATTATTAAATGTACATTAATGCAGCTTCATTACCATAGCGGATAGCCGCTATGGTAATGAATTATTATTTATTGTTAACAGTTTTTTAATACTAGTGTAGATGTGCAGGGGGTCTCCTGAGCTGAACCCCATTGGTTTCAGGTCCGAGGACCCCCTACTTCAGGAGTTACAGGCCCCGTTATGGGGTGCCGTTATCCCCTGCACTTTAAAGCTCCCGCGTCACGTGTCCGGGACATTGAAATTCTGCAGGGGATACTGGTACCCCATAACGGGGCCTGTAACTCCTGAAGTAGGGGCTCCTCAGACCTGAAATCATCGCGGGTCAGCTCGTGAGACCCCCTGCTCATGTACACAATAATTAAAATGTATTTATTTATTGTACGGTCGCCTGTAACAGCCTTGCATGGAGATAGCAAATCTCCATGCAAATGTTACAAGCGGCTTTTTTTTCTATCAGCTATCGTACGGGAACTTTAAGTGCGATAGCAGAGGGAAAATACATTGCATGCACGATAAGCCAGTTTTGGGCACGTCCGATAAAAAATGGGCTGGGGCCTTAGTGAATGACGCCGCCGGCTTCATTTTTTATCGGACGTGCTAATTTTTTTCAGGCCAGCGCGAAAGCTCCGAGCTTAGTGCATAGCCCCCTGTAACTTTGGCAATGTTTCAAGTATTTTTATTTGTCCCTCTAATTGTGAGGTTTTAGCGTTCAGTCTGAGGGAGCTATGCACTATGCTCCGTTAAGTGGCTTTAAGAGTGCAAAGTGCTTTTAGAATGTCATATTGCGCTCAGCGCGATTCACAGAGCAGCGCTAACAGGCACTTTACACTCTTAAACTGACTTTTTTCCAAGAATTTTTTCTAAGTCCAACCAAACACGTCCGATCAGCTAAATACGCTGATTTATACCAGTCTGCGGGATTCTCTAAGCTACGCTAAGAGATCGTTCTTTAAAAACGCGCCGAATAAAACATGCCAGCCCAAGGCAAGCGCAAAAGGCTGGTGGGTGTCTCCGGCTGACTCCACGGGTGATCCCCCGTGGGCGTCCCGGGGTTCCCCATGGGCCCCCGCAGTTTTCCGGGTGTCCCCGCAGGCGTCCGGGGGTCCCCGCGGCCATCCCGGGGTTCCCGCTGGCCTGCGGTACCAATGGTGTGCCTCAAAAAAATAAACAATATTTCTAACTAAATACACCCCCCTCCTCCTGCCCCCTAACACATACAATACAGCAATGGGCAAAATTACTATTATCCACATATGGATAATAGTGCTTTTGCCCATTTTAAATAAATGAATCACAATAAATACATATTACACTTACCTTTTCCAGGCACCCACGATGAAGGCCATCCTCATCTTCATCCTGCCCATGTCCCTCCGGTGCTGCGAAACATACAAAACAATAAAAATAGCCAATGTAATGTCCCTAACCCTTTAATCACCTTAGCTGTCATTAACCGCTATAGTCATTAAGGGGTTAACCCACCCTCACCCACCACTCAGGAGGCATAAACACCCTCCCCCACTACCCAACCCGTGAGGCCTTACCACCCACTACCCACAGGGAGGCCTACCCACCCTGGCTTGGGGACAATACCCACATCCCCCACCCCCGTTAACCAAAATAAACATCACTATATTTAATAAACAATACATAACCCACCCCCTGTGCCCCCCCCAAAAACCTGATTTATTCTTTTACATACAGGGTTAATACCCCAGGCCCACGGGAGTCCCCGGTGGTCCTGACGGGTGTCCGCAGGCCCCAGAGTGGCCCAGCAAAGGGGTTCACACAGGGCATGGAGGCCTACGGGTGGTCCCTTCCAGACGCCGTTGTCCACCAGGTGGTCTCCGTGGGTCACCGTGGGCCACAAATGGGGTCTCCACAGGTGGGCCCGCGGTTGTCTGGGGGGCCCCGGGTAAGCCCCACAGGTGTCTGAAAGTCCTCGGGTGGTTTTCATGGGCGTTGGTAACCCCCAACTTCCCCAGACATTCCTCTCCCTCCTCAAGCTCTTTCATAATGATAGCCTTCCTGTTTTTTGATCACTAGGAGACTGAATGGGAAGGTTCACCTATATCTGATGGACCTATCCCTTAGGATCTTCGTGATCAGTTGTAGTTTGCGCCTTCACGCTAGCGTGACCGGGGATAGGTCCTGAGAGACTTGTAGGGGTTTCCCCTCAAATTCCTGTGAGCTCTTCGTCCTTGTGGCCTGGAACAGAGCATCACGGGTGCGGTAGTGATGATGCCTTAAAATTACGTCCCTGGGTTGGTCCGAGTCCAGCAGTCGGCTGCGCAGGGCTCTGTGGCAGCGGTCCATTATCAACTCCGTGGGTGATTTTTCTGGTAGGAGCTCTGAGAGCCAACAGGTGACAAAGTCCTCGATGTCCGTTACGGCTACAGACCGACCCCGTATCCTGACATTATTGCGTTTTTCTCTATTGTCAGCATCCTCCTGTCTCTCTGCTAGCTCCGAGACCTGTGCTTGTAGGTTGCCCTTCTTTTTGACCATGTTCTTGGTAGCCTTGGCCATGGCATCTACTCTCTCCTCAAGCCTCCTAGAACGTTCACCGATGCCCTGCACCTCTGCGCAATTCATGTATTTTGGCCTGGAACAGAGTCTTTAGGTCTGTATACAGTTTGGTGTTGTTGCATCAGCGTACCAGCAATTTCTCCGGGCCATCTGAGGTGTCTTCATCCTGCTCCCTCTCCGTGTCGGAGTCTCTATTTGAACCACGCGCCATTTCGGAGCCCGCTTTCTGCGTGTGTATTTAGCGAAGTATGTCTTCAGATCTTCTCCGGTTTTCTTTTTCGAACCCGCCGGGGCCATCCCGAACCACTTGGACACAACTGATGTCTTTCGTATGTATAGGGTTATTGTATGTAATTTTATTGCTTGTGTTGCTCTGGGGGATGGAGCTCCAAAGTCGCGCATGCACCTCTAAGTCCTGCATTTTGCAGCCAAGTTCTATTTTACACTTTGCTAGCGGTTATTGGGTATAGCCAGGAATCTTCCCGGAGGAAGGTACCATGAAGTTTCTGGACCAGGAGCAGACAGGGTAAGCCTTCCGAAGCAGGCGCCCTGCACCTAGTTGCACCCTGCACCTAGTTAGTCTAGTTTCTCCCCCAGACCTCCAGTAAGTGTATATTCCTCTGTATTTTGTGTATCTTTTGTATGTCTGCTGGTTTCACCAGAATAAACCTCATATTATTCCACTACCTTGTTCTGCCTAGTGAATTGATCCTGAATGGTAAAAGTGTTAAAAGTCCAGGCGTATGCGCGACGGGCTCAGGGATGGCAGCTTAGTTTGACAGCTCTGCCAGCTCCCGGAGCAAAATCATAAAAAAATCAATAAAATACCCAACAAAACATAACAAAAAGCATACCAAATTGATCGGCGGCGATGCCAACAACGCGTGCAAACACGCAAAAGACAAAGAGAAAGTCTATTGATCTGCAATTCTATTTCTGGAGCACAGAGCAGCCAAGGAACAGAGAGGAGCCAGCAATGTCACCGGCTGGGAGCTCCGACACAGACTTAACGCAGGACAGAGGGGAGCGTCAAGAGGAGCCAACAATGTCACCGGCTGGGAGCTCTGACACAGACTCAACGCATGACAGAGGGGAGCGTGAAGAGGAGGCTGAGATGCAGCCGGTTTTAAGAAAAGACATGTCAAAATTCTTAATGGATATTAAGGAGTTTTTTCAGAACGAGATGGAGGGGTTGAGAAAGGACATTCAGGGCATAGGAGAGCGCACAAATGAGCTGGAGCAAAGAATGGACATCTCAGTGGAGTGCCATAAACACACAGGGCATGAGATCTCACAAATAAAGCAACGTTTGACAGAGCTGGAGGACAAACAAGAAGATGGAGAAAATAGAGACAGGAGAAATAACATAAGATTAAGAGGCATCCTGAAGAGCTCCTGGATGTTGAGGAGTTTGTGGGCAGGTGGATGGAGTCCTTGCTGCTGGATAAATCCCCTGCGGAGCTCCAGCTGGACCGATGTCATCGTGCCCTGAGGTCCAAGCCCATTCCCAGCAACCCCCCAAGGGACGTGATCCTGAGAATACATTATTTTAAAATTAAGGATGAACTGTGCAGAATTACGCGGGCCTCCTCTAATATACAATTTGAGGGCATATGCCTGACTGTGTTTCAGGATATCTCCCCCACCACACTGAACAAGCGTCAGTCCCTCCAGCCCCTGACTAAGATCCTGAGAGATAAGGGAATACGGTACCGGTGGGTCTTCCTGTTTGGGTTACTGGTGATTAAAGAGAGAAGAGCTCATATCCTGAGGCAATTAGAGGAGGGAGCAGAGTTCTTGCTGAAACTTGGCGTGCAGGAAACACTATCTATGCAGCCTGAGCAGCGCCCAGCACTGGAGTCAGTGTGGAAAAGGGTCAGCAGCACGGCAGAGAAAAGAAAAGACACAAACAAATCATGAGGCCGGACGGATCGCACGTCTGCCACATGCTGTTACCCCTTTAAGGGACTCCTTGTGCCCTCGCAGCACCTGCAGGAAAGTCCTTTGGGGGGAAAGCTTAAAGTTTAAAGAACTGTGCTTTGGTTATCTTGTTATCAAAATAAATAAGCAAGATATAAAGTTGTCAAGCTTCCTCGGTTTCAAGGTGTTGGATAAGGCAAACTAACTACCTGTGAGCGCTGCAGCTGGTCCTGCAAATCCAAAAACGGAGAATTAGTGCCCCGCCAAGTTGCGGCTAATATGGAGGAAAGATGGCGCACCAGGGGATAATCTGCTGATGGCTGGTGCAGACGCGGAAAGCTTCACGGGCAAATATGCGGTGAGCAAAAGAGCGCGAACATTATGGGGCCGAGCTCCATCGGAGGAGGAGGGAGTGGAGGAGGAGTCAAGCGAGGAGAGTAGGAGAGAGGCGGCGCGACTTACCCAGGACGGCAGAGGGCAGAAGTGACGTCATTACCCAGGGCGGCAGTGGACGGAAGTGATGTCACAGCCGGTGGACTGACGCATAGCAATGACGTATGCGGAAGTCGCACCCGGCAGGCAACCGAGGAGGGAGGAGGGAGGAGGGAGGAGGAGCAGGCTCAAGGCAGGGGTACACGAACTCCGCTGCCGAGAGCCCTGCAGGGAAGGCGCATGAGGGGGAGAGAGAAGAGGCTGCGGCTGCACACCGCACGCAGAGACGATCTCGCTGGACAGAGAGGGAGGTGAGAACGGGACAAATGTGTGCGGGCTGGGTTGGAATGAGGAGCAGCGGGAGGCGACAGGGGAGAGATAGCAAGGAGGGGAATGAGGAGGGAAGGAGCAGATTAGATGAGGGAAAGGGGGCAGCAAGCACCTGGAACAGCAGAGTTGAGGGGAGTTCATAGGATCTGAAGGTGTGGAGTACTTGGTGCTTATTGATGAAAAATAGGTAGTTGGAATAGGTTATAGGTGAGGATAAGATACATAGATACATGTTTGGGGTAATTGGGATAGTAGGGTGTTATTACATTGTTATATAGATACAAATTGTGATTTTAGTTTTAGATAAGA
The DNA here is from genome assembly GCA_036426205.1 of Ascaphus truei. Lineage (NCBI taxonomy): Eukaryota > Metazoa > Chordata > Amphibia > Anura > Ascaphidae > Ascaphus > Ascaphus truei. Next base: position 97,260 of record WSYH01000556.1, read on the forward strand.
TAATGGGTGGGAGCACCGGGAGGGGGGCGGGAGCCCAGTCACCCTGGCAGTAGGCATGTGCCATGGCCCCATGGGACCTAGATCATCGGGATAAATGGGGGAAGTCCCGGGGAATGTGGGACTCCGGGGGAGTCGGTGCCTGTGGTCCTTGCAAAGAGGGTCTCGGGAAAGGGCATGGTGTCCCCGGGCGCAGGAGCTCAGATCCAGACGGATTGAAGAGAGCTCCACACAGTTGTTGTTTGATTTATTGGTTGTACTTTATGTTGTCGTGTCTCCCCTGTCTGTCTCTGTGAGTGTCCCCTTCCCTTCTGCCCTGCCCCCCCATACATGTCGTCCCCTGGATTGGTTCGAGGAAGACGGAAAGGAGAGGTGCCGGCTGCAGACCTTGTGGATACTCCTGAAAAGAAAACAGCGTAGGGTAAGCAAGCATACACAAACCATACCGTGGCGGTAAATTGGGTGTCACAGAACGTTAAGGGCTTCAATAGTCCACAGAAAAGGAGGATAGCCTTCGCAGAATATAAGAGAAAGAAAATAGATGTGTTGTTTCTACAGGAAACTCATTTTAGCGTCAGAAATAACCCTAGGTTCATGGATAGCCACTTCCGCCAGTTCTACCTAGCGTCCGCACAGGAAAAAAGAAAAGGGGTGGCGATAATGTTCCACAACAGTTTCCCATTCCAAGTAGATAAAATCAAAAGGGATACGGAGTGAAGATTTCTTATCTTGACAGGGCAGGTCCATAGCAGCAAGTTGACCCTTGCATCAGTCTACGCCCCTTGTGAAAATGATCCACAATTCTTCCGTTCATTCTTTAAACTGTTGAATAGGGTGGCGGACGGAAACATAGTGCTGGCGTGGGGACTTTAATAAAAGGTTGGACCCGAACCTGGATAGAACTCAACAGGGTCATAGAGACAGGTCTACGGGGGTGACAGCACTTCGCCAGGGACTTAGAGAAAATTTATTGGTGGATATATGGAGGGAACTACACCCTGGAGAACGAGGTTACACATTCTACTCACACCCACACGACAGCTACAGTAGGATCGATTACTTCTTTGTATCCAATAGAATGGTCCCACAGATCTCCTACACAGGAATCCATGATATTTCATGGTCAGATCATGCACCAATTGCTGAGGTGCTCCCAGATTAAACTGGCCAGCCCGGGAGCGAATTGGAAACTCAATGAATCCTTACTTAAGACCCCAGAGGTAGCACAAAAAATTAAGGAGGAAATAGCACAATTTTTCAAGGCAAACACAGGCAGTGTGGAGTCCCATGTTACTCTTTGGGAGGCTCACAAGGCCACAATGAGAGGGGCTCTGATCAACATAGCAGCAGGCAGGAAAAAAGCAAGGGAAGCTAAGACCAATCAGCTGCGAGAGAAGCTCCACGAACTCTCTATACTGCATACCCGAACTGGTAGAGAGGGGACATTAAAGGAGTTGAAGGATGTAAGGATAGCACTTAACCTACTCCTTACTTCCCAGGCTGAGAAGATACTGAGTTGGACAAAGAGGAAATTTTTCGAAAAATCGAACAAGCCAGATACCATGCTAGGTAGGAAAATTCACAATAAACAGCAAAACTACACAATCCACTCGATTAAAACTAGAACGGGAGACTTGACTGCGAATCCCAAACACATATTTGAGGAGTTTAGAGCATATTATGAAAGATTATACGACGGGCAGAAGGTGAGGCATAACGATAAAACGAGTAAAGCATTAGAAATGTTTTTAGCGGACTCGGGTTTGCCGAAAATAACAAGGCTGGAGCGAGAGTTTCTAGGAAAGGAGTTCACAGCGGAGGAACTGCTGGAAGTAGTTACAAACCTTAAACCTGCAAAAGCTCCGGGCCCAGACGGTTTTTCGAATCTATATTATAAAAAATATATAGGGATTCTGTCCCCGCACTTAATAAGGATGTTTAACCATATCCTAGCAGGGGGATCATTTTCAGACATTATGCTGCAGGTGATTCATAAACAGGGCAAAGATCCCACCAATTGTCCAAGCTACAGGCCGATCTCATTAATTAACTCATATATTAAAATTTATTCCAAATTAATGGCCAATAGATTGAGTACAATTCTTCCTAGGCTGATTCACCCAGATCAAGTTGGTTTTATCACAGGGAGGCAAGCGGCTGATAATACAAGAAGAATAGTAGAAACCATTGACTATATTAATGCCAATAAGATCCCGGGCATCATATTAAGCCTCGATGCCGAAAAAGCCTTTGATCGAATTTACTGACCCTACCTGGATGCCACACTTGCAGCGTTTGGAATGGGGGACATGGTATCTTGGGCAATCAAAGCGCTGTACACTAATCTGACAGCGCGGGTAATCCATCAGGGGTTTCCGTCAGGCGCACTGAAAATTAAAAGTGGTACAAGAACTTGTTGTTCGCCCTATGCATGGAACCACTTGCAGCTCACATCCGGAGTAATAACGATATCACAGGAATTCAAATTCGCTCTCAGGAGTACAAGACCGCATTATATGCGGATGATGTTATATTTACACTGTCTAGGCCTCTGGTCTCTCTACCCAACCTCTTTGACCTCCTGGAAAAGTTTAATACGATCTCAGGGTTTAAAATAAACCAAGCAAAATCGGAAGCTCTAAACCTAAATCTTCCAAAAGACACAGAAAAACTAATAGAACTTAACTTCAATCTGAATTGGCAACCCAAAACGATTAAATACCTAGGAGTTAATCTCACAAAGGAGGTTAAGTTGTTATACAAGGCAAACTACCCTAAACTTTTGCAATCTTTGAGAAAGGAGCTGAACGAGTGGGCGACGTATGGTATCTCCTGGATTGGAAGAATTTATAGCGTAAAAATGAACCTTCTCCCAGACTACTATATCTTTTTCAGGCACTCCCCATACCTTTAGAGAGGGCAGACTTCAAGGACATGCAGGCCCAGATCTTTAAGTTTATTTGGAAAAACAAAAAAGCTAGGATACCAGCAAAAACATTAGTGAGACCCAAAACTGCAGGCGGACTAGCGGTACCTTGCTTGTTCTCATACTATAGAGCGGCACCATTGACCCAAATTATTCACTGGCACACCGATCTGAAACTACGTAGGTGGGTGGAGCTTGAGAGAGATATATGTGCCCCATTACAAATTCAGAATCTGATTTGGTACCCAAAACTTAGGTTAAAGCAAATCTTGAGACCGCTGTCCTCAATGATCAACTCATTTGCAGTCTGGGAAGCCACCAAATTTAAATGCGCTCTGACCACGAGGAGCTCACTGATGACCGCACTATTTGGAAACCCTGAATTTACTACAGGGATGGACGAGGGACACTTTTTACTCTGGAAACAGAGTGGGTACGGGAGGTTGAAGGGTCTGGAGGGCAGAGTCACTATTAAGACATTTACACAGATTCAGTCAGATAAAGGCATTCCGAACACAGAATTTTTAGATACCTCCAGATCCGGGCATTTTATACCAAATACACGAACCGTCCTAAAGTAACGAATTTTGAAACGCTCTGTGCACGTGGGCACGCACCAAGGGGATTTATCTCTAGATTGTATAAGGAAGTGATCGATCCTGGAGAGGGCAGCAGACAGAGACTTGACTACATGACACAATGGGAGAGGGATCTGGGAGAAACATTAGAGGACGAGGACTGGTTAGAAATCTTTGAAGCGGCAGCAAGAACCTCGATCTGCACGACATTGAAGGTGAACTCATATAAAATTCTAATGAGGTGGTACCTCACCCCGGTTAGGCTATCTAAATTTGTACCAGGTTACTCCCCTTTGTGCCCTAGACAATGTGGAGAGCCTGGGGACTTGTTGCACATGCTGTGGTCTTGCCCTCGATTGCGCCCGATCTGGGAACAAATACAGAATTGGCTAGAGAGGATTTTGGGCCTCGAAATTCCTTTGGATCCCTGGTTATTGCTATTAAATAAACCCTTGGAGGGCCTGTCAAGAGCAGGAAATAAACTAGTCGCCCATTTTGCGACAGCAATGAGATGCGAGACAGCGGCGTTGTGGAAACAAAACACAACTCCATCGATAGATAAGATTTGGAACAGAATTTGGTTCGTCTGCCAGATGGAGAAATTGACAAGTTTGGTCAATGACACTGGCTCAAATTTTCAAAAAGTCTGGTTTCCGTTGGCTGGCGCAAACAGACATCACGGGGGTGAGCAATGCCACCATTTGGCTGTGATAGTGAAAGGTGAGTTCTCCTTCAACGAATGGCAGTAATTGCAACACGAGGACGGGCATGACTGATTGGGACAACTGCGGCCCCGGATCAAGTGATTAGTAAGGGCGCACGAGGAGTTCGAGAGGTCTGGAAAGCAGTGGCTCATGGCAGATTCAGTAGCTGTGGCAGAGGGGGTCCCCCCTTCCCCATCCCCCCCTCTCTCCCCTAGTGTGTCTTCCCCCCCCCCCCCTGAGTCTTTGTGTAGTGTGTTTATTTGGGAACTGAAGTGGCAGTACATACAGCAAATAAGTTGACCCATGTTATACTATGTTTTATAACTGCTGTATGTATGAAAACTGAATAAAATATAAAGTTGAAAAAAAAAAATCCTGGTCTCCCGTGACAATGTCCTCTGTAGAGAATTGTAAAAAGTATTTCTCTTGTCCCCTCTGCTAAATTAGTACTCTTTGAATAGGGTGTATACATAAAGCCGCAGAGGATACTTGTAAGTATAACCCCCTGAATTTCAAAAGACAACACCCTGCATAAAAATAGACGAGGAAGGGTATATAAAACAGCAGCTTTTAATGAAAGTAGGATATGATCTGGCAGAAGACACTGGATTCAACATTCTTCAACAGCCAGAGCCGCTCTTCATTGATCTGGGGGCATCTAGGAGCACGGAAAATCTATAACTTATTGCCCTCTATTATTATAGAGATGAAAGGTTTTGCTTTCCAAGTTCTGGGATCAATATTCTTTCTCGGAGTGATAATATTTCCAAGTTATGATGCGTCCGTTTTGAAATCAGGCCCGGGGTGTCGTGCTAGGTATGAAGAGCAAGTCTGGGAGTATTCACAGGAAGGGGGTGTGATTATCGGGGGCATCTTCACAATTAACTTCATCCCTATACTTGCTTCACCTTCATTCAACAAGTTTATGTCACGTATGAAATGCGTATTGTAAGTAAGGACAAAATGTGGCTGTAACTGTAATGCTATGGTATTGGGTTACTGTATGTCTGTAGTACAGCTGGGCAATTATTTATAATAAAGAAATATAAATGCTTCTATGAAAGACTTTTATTTGCAGGTATTAAAAGACAAATCTGAGAGGGAGCTGCAGAACTTCAGCACCGGAGTTTTATTTTTTTCAAAATGAATCTTCAAAAAATAAGTGATCCTTGTGCTTCTGGTATTTCAGGATGGTTTCCCATAGCACAGGGATATTTGCTTTGCATAATAAGATTATTGTAATGCAGTTATGTTCAATCGCTCTCGCTGAACAAACTCTCCCTGATGATAACAGAGAAGCAGATTTGAAAAAATAAACTGCCCTCATTAAAGTTTTCTCTGATATACTGTATCTGTTGTGGTGTTTTGTACAAATTTTGCAGCAGATAAAATAAAATCAGCCTATTTACAGTATGAAGTGGCACTATATGAAAATACCCCATTATAACATCATATTATTACTTTCAGTGTTCTTCCAAGGTTTTACCGACACTTCCGAGCCTTTATTTTTGCCATTGATGAGATTAACGGGAACCCCGATCTTTTACCCAACATCACCCTGGGCTACCAGCTTTTTGATTCTTGTTCAGATGAGGGCAAAGCGGTGGAGAATGTTATACGGATAATGTACGGAGAAAAGGAAGCCGTTCCAAACTACGACTGTCAGAGGCGAGGAAAACTGGCCGGCGTTATTGGGGACCTCACATCTGTAACAACTGTGGCAGTGGCAAATCTAGCACGCATGTACGGATACACTCAGGTAAGGGAGACGGGGGGTGAGCATGCTGTTTCCAACATGCACAAATCATGTAAAACGTAAGTCCCACTTACCAAGCCAAATATGAAAATGCACTTTTTTACTTTTTCAACACAAAATAAAACCAATATTTTTTTTTGGATGAGAGTCCAAAATACTGCTTAATAACTCTCTTTATTGCAATTTTGCAGTCAATATTGTATTGTTTCCTTCAGTTTGTGCCAATAACTAGCAGCATGTGTTGAACTTTCCATGCAATGTGTTATTGTGCAGTTCACAGCCCAGAATATCAACAGATAATAAACATAACCTAAATAAGATGCAACTTGTACAGAAAGTACCATGTAGTTGAGTGTTTTCACTTTCATTGTGACTCCAGAAATCAACTTTATCTTATGAGGATTATAATACAGCTCAAACCCCGTTATAACGCTGTGATTGGGGTCCAAAGAATCACATCGCGCTATAAGCGGATCGCGTTAGAAATAATGTATAACTGTATGTATTGTAAAATAAAGTATTTAAGATACCAATAATCGTGTTGTAAAGTATTCTTAAATACGAAAATTGGGAGCCGCGCTTACATCGCGTTATAAGCGGATTCGCGTTGTAACGGATCGCGTTGTAACGGGGTTGAGCTGTATTTAGGGATCTTGTGCAGGGATATAATGAAGCGTTGAAATGTTGAGCTGCTGCCTGCATATAACTTTGATTTAAAAATGTTTAAAACCTTTAATTGTGTGTTTCACTTCTGTACAGAAACAGTAAATCTTACAGAGAGACAGGAATGATTGTGGATACATACGGCTGTTACAGTAGTAAAAAGACAAAAGTTTCCAGAGAAGGGTTAACATTGCCAAAAAATGTTTCAGTTTTAAATGAGAAACCAATCAGCTAAATTATTACCAAATAAGAGACTGCACACCTGTTCATTGTGGAATAGAGAGAAATATAAATGAGACTTGGAGAAGTGCCTGAGTGCACCGATACACATGGATTGGAACCGATACGGGTGGATTGGAACTGATATGGGTGGATTGGAACTGATACGGGTGGATTGGAACCGATACGGGTGGATTGGAACCGATACGGGTGGATTGGAACTGAACCGGGTGTATTGGAACTGATACGGGTGGATTGGAACTGATACGGATGGATTGGAATCGATACGGATGGATTGGAATCGATACGGGTGGATTGGAACTGAGAGGAGTCCACAGTAGATTATTTCATCTCCTCACACACATCCATAAAAAGAAGACTTTCTCTGCTCTGTGTGATTATGTCTTGTTGCCTTTTGGAAACACAACAGGTTTCTGATACTATACTGAAGCCCCAGCTGATGGGATTGTGCTGGGATATAGGCACCTGGTGTGGGTTATATCCCTTTTCCATGTATAATCAGATACCTATTTTCCTATATTTTTCCTTATCTTGCCTTGTCTGGGAATTTAGGGTGTAATTCAATAGTCCCCAATGTGGCGGATCTACCTACAATACACTGAAAACGCCTGTTGAATTCAGGACATATTAAATAGCCCTCTAAATAGTGCGGTAAGAGCCATGCTATTCTATTTGAAAGACAGTAATAATGAGTATTATGAACAAGGCATATAGAACATGCAGTAATCATATTCACGGGATGAAACAGCAAGTGCTCGTATTGTAACAAACTATTATAGTATATGTAATGAACTTCGGAAATTATGGGGTTAATGGTTGAGTGATCAGGAAAAATCTTTTTAAGAGGTGTAGAAAGGGGCTTTACCAAGACAACTTGAAAGAGCAGACTTCTTCTGGTGACCCTCCAGTCTTTCAGTACATTATGTGACTTTTCATTAAACTCTAATAAGTGCAAAACAGACATTTAAATGAAACCCTTCCCACATTCTCCAGCCTAAACCTTCCCGCATACTCTAACCCTAAACCTTTCCGCACACTGAAACCCTAACCCATCCCACATACTCTATCCCTATCCCATCCCACATACTCTAACCCTAACAATTCCTGCATACTCTAATAATAACCCTTCCCACATAATCTAACTCAAACCCTCCTGCATACTCGAACCCTTTGTCACAGTATGGTTAGCTAACCTTCATAATAAAGGCAAAGCCTGGCTCGCTGCCCCTAAAACCATGTGTACTGGGCTGTCTGTGTAAGCCCATAGGGCCGGTACACGGTTTTTACTGTATTCCCTGTAAACCATGTTTCCTTAGCTATCCCCTGCATCTCACCATGCCCACTCACTGCACCATTATTTATACACCTCTCTCCCAACAACTTCTTTACCCCTCAATAAAAAGCACCCACACGAATCCTCTATTCACACCCTCTATCTACTCCTTCCTGCTGCTGGGGATCTCCCCTAAGCCTGAACCAAGACACACACCTGATCTCACCCACGCCTCCCTGCCATTTCTTCCCCTGTAAATGGTGTTAACCTTCTGATTTAATACTGACTAACCCTAAAACGCACCCCACAAGTTAAGCATCCCAACAGCCTGCACTCATGGTTACTGTCCCACACTCAGCCACTCTACCACCCATTGTGGCCAAGCACTGCCATGCACAGCACTTATTCCCTCACCTGCTGTCTCTGTAAGTCTCCCATCAAACCTCTTAGATTGTAAGCTATTCGGGACAGGGATTTCCTTTCCTACTTTCTGTTTTTTGCTGCACTTATTGTATTATTGTACTGTATTCTTTGTGAAGCGCTGAGTACACTTTTGGCGCTATATAAATAAAGACATACAATACATAAGCTGGGTATGTCCGGTGTGTGTTTTACCCTTGTGACATTAGGGGATGGCCGGCCTTGATAAATAAAGGTGAAGCCCAGATGGTTGCCCCTAAAACAGTATGTCAAGTGCTGAAGTGTCAGCTCTTGGGTCTAATTATGCGCCTTGATATGTTTCCTTGAAATTCTGTTCTCATTTTACGGTCCCCTGCAGGAATGTAAGATAGGGATGCCAGGTATAGTTAGGATCCCTTTTACTTATCCCTATTTGTGAGTGGTTGAGGCATGGACAGGAGGCGTGGGAGTGATGGTGGGGTGACTGGTCGAGTAAGTGGTAGTGCTGAGGTTACTGGTGTGCGGGTGAGCAGGCACGGGAGTGCACGTTGGAGTCACGGGAGTGATGGTGGGGTGACTGGTGGGTTGAGTGGTGGTGCTAAGGTGAGTGGTGTTCGGGTGAGTAGGCGTTGGAGTGCACGTGGGAATCAGGGGAGTGATGGTGGGGTGACTGGTGGGATGAGTTATGGTGGTGTGGTGAGGGTGAGTGGTGGTGGTGGGGAGAGTAGTGGTCCTGCTGGGGAGATGGGAGACTCCTGCAGCTTCTTCCATTGGAAGCAGGGGAGTCCAGTCAGCAGCAGCTGAGCTCAATGGTTGAAGCTCGGTGTCCACGTAAGAAGCGTATAGAAACTAAACGAAATATACGTTTCAACGATGAGGAGAACAAAGTCCTTGTGGCTGGTATTTTGAATGATTATGACCATCTGTATGGGAACTTAGTAGGTAAGAAAATCATTTGCAATGAGTGTCCCAATAATTATTGCCATCTATTAGCTAACATTTTTGCATTCAAATAGAACTGACATTTACATATTGTGATGTCTCTGTCACAGCAGAAGTATATCTTGTGTCCCAGATCAAAGGCAGGAAACGTAGAATTTGGGGAACAGTGATTTATTTAGAGAAGTAACTCATAACACAAACCAAACCAAAAGACCTAACTCCTTTCAGGAGTTCTGACTAATACAGTACAACTTAGGGCCTCATGCAGTAAGCCCCGATCCAACATTTTCGGTAAGGGTTGCGGATTGGTGGCTAACAGGCCATTTTTTGGCGATTTGCCCTCGCAGTATTCAGTAAGGGCCGAATCCTTCCGATCCCTGCCGAAGCACTGCGAAAGCAAAGCTGCCGATGACCTGTGGCGATACAGCCTGGCTCCCGATAAGGCTCCCGATAAGCCTTTGGTGCCGATAGATGTTTGCAGCTGAGAGAGACAAGCCGCTCTCTCAGCGCAAACATCGGCAACAAAAAAAGTATTTAAAAACAACTTTTACTCATAGTGTACATGTGCAGGGGGTCTTCGGAGCTGAACCGCGTTGTTTTCAGGTCCGGGGACCCCCTGCCCCCTGAGATACAGGCCCCTTTATGAGGTGCCGGTATCCCTCGGTGTTTAAAGGTCCCGATCACGTGACCGCGACCTGTAAACAAACCAGAGGGATACCGGCACCCCATAAAGGGGCCTGTATCTCGGGGGGCAGGGGGTCCCCGGACCTGAAAACAACGCGGTTCTGCTCCGGAGACCCTCTGCACATGTACAGTATAAATAAAACACACACACATCAATAAAGACTCGTTCCTTACCTTGGCGGCTATGTGCAACGGTAATGAAGCAGCATGAATGTCTTTTTAATTATACTGTACAGTGAGCAGGGGGTCCCCTGAGCTGAACCGCATTGCTTTGTGGAGCAGGGACCCCCTGCTTCCCGAGTTACAGGCCCCGGTATGTGTCATCGGGTGGCAGTGTCGCCGCCATGTTTATAGCGTCTCCGCAATAAACATGGCGTCCACACTGTAACCGATGGCCCAAACCGGGGCCTGTAACTCGGGAGGCAGGGGGTCTCTGAGCCACAAATAAATGCGCTTCAGCTCAGGGGGCCTCCTGCTTCCGCACAATATTATTAAAATACATTAATGCTGCTTCATTACCATAGCGGATAGCCGCTAAGGCAATGAAGGGGTTAACGCATAGTAGCATGTTTATTGGGGACAAATGCCCCCAATAAACATAGCAGCAATACACAACATACAGTATAGTAATGGGCAGAATGACTATTATCCACAAATGGATAATAGTGCAGTTGTCCATTTAAAATACATACACAACAATAAAGACATTAAATACATATAGCACTCACCCATGTCCCACTGCCACGATGAAGGCCATCCTCATCTTCATCCTGCCCATGCCCCATCCGCTTCTGCAAAACAAACACAAGAATTACAACATCCAAATTAATGTCCCCTAACCCCTTAATCACCATAGCGGTTATTAACCGCTACAGTTATTAAGGGGTTAAGCCACCATCACCCACATACCCTCCCCCACAAAGCCCCCCAACCACCCTCACCCAATACCCACAGGGGAGTCCTACCAAATACCCTTGGGCCTAATACCCCCTCCCCCAGCACATACAGTACAATAATGTGCCAAATAACTATTATCCACATAGGGATAATACATTATTTGGCCATTATTAAACACATTCAATATCGTTAAAATGTAAAGAAAATTGTACTAACCTCATCAATAAGAAGCCTCCGTCGCCAGCATCATCCTTGGGGTCCGTTGCCAACATTATAAATAGCCACAACATTTGAATATCATTAACATAACGCTGAACCCCTTAATCACCTTATCGGGTACTAACCTGAAAGGTAATTAAGGGGTGAAGCCATCCTGCAATGCCTACAACAGTTATGCATAACATCCTCAGTGAAATAAATACCCATTGCCTAACCAAATTCCATTTAATCATTCAATCTGTAGGCTCACATGCCTCATAAAACATTGCATTTACAGTGTATACATGTAGCATAACATGTAAACTGCATGTACACGCTGCAAATCAATGTTAACAATACAATAATCCCACTCAAATCGCCATACATCACAAGAAGTATATTATTTAATCCAATAAACTCACCATCAATGAATTACCACACATCACTTACATCCCTAAACAATTAAAATACCATCCATACCAATTACACAATGAACTAAAGCTATCCTAACAGAGAACAACTTCAAAACATAGAAAAAAGTACACCAACAATTACAATATACTAAAGCAAGGCTTTCCATATCCTACTGTACGGCCTGGAAGCCCAAAACTTACATCTGTCTAAAAATAAAATACATTTAGCACACATCAATGCATAGCCACAATGATTAACAATACAGAATAAGAAGCTTTAACAACACTATCATTTCTTACCCTGTATATATATCTGTACACATACATACAGACATACATACAGTGGGAAGAAATGATATGCATTATAAAAAATTAAAACATGAAAAAGCAACAAAAAAAACAGTTACATTAAGTACATTTCTTTATTTAACTTACCATTACTTGCCCCCACCGACTCCCGTTGATCAGCTTACTCACGAACCAATCCACGACACCATCCACGAAACAATCCAGGAACAAATCCACGAACCAAACCAGGAACCAATCCAAGAACAAGTGCAGGAACCAATCCAGGAACCAAGCCACGAAGAAATCCACGACACGATCCAGGAACAGGAAACCATAAAAGAAAAAAACATAACAAATTAAACATTAAAATAATAAAACATGACAATCAAGGGTTGTACTAGTTTTATTCTTAGTGAATCTGTATTAAAATACCTTGTTCCGGGGTCTTCTTGACGTCCGGTGCCACGCCCTGGTCTTCAATCTTCAGGAGGAGGTCCGTCTTCCTCGGCGTCTGCCTTCAAAATGAGACGACATAGGCTTTTAAAGGCCTATGACGTCACATTTGTCGTCATATGGTTCCCACGGCCCTGATTGGGCTGTGAAAACCATGTGTTTTGGCCGATGTAAAAAAATTTGATGACGTCACTTAAAGGCAATGCCAGCACAGCCAATCAGAATGGCTTTGCTGCAATTGCCTTTAAGAAAACGTCATGAAATGACACATGGCCGGACTCACATGGTAAGCCAGCCAATCAGAGCGTGGGAACTCCATCCCTACTCTGATTGGTTCAAGTACAGCAGCAGCAGCAGCAGCAGCAGCAGCAACATCAACAGCAGCAACTTCAACTGTGAACTTTAACCCCAAGATACTCAAAAACCAGCGAGTTACGCAAGCATTTTTTTTTAATTATTTTGCTTTAAAGGTGCATGGTCCGTTAATAGGAAAAAAGAAAATAGGGGCGCCCTAACCTCTATAATTAGTGATAAAATTATAAATCATCATAAATATCACAATAATCATGAATGACAACGATTGATAGTGCTCAAATACAACCGTGCATAAACAGTGGAAAAATGCTGAAAAAGTCCTCAAATGTCCACAAGTTAGATGAATACTGGAACCAGCCGTTGCTCAGCACATAGAAATAAATAAATGAAAAAACAACATAGTGAAGTATTGTTAATATAAAGCACATATATCGATGCTATGAAACCTATAACCATATAACAAAAAATAAAAACTTATAAAACTAAAAAAGGATTAAGCAAGCACTAAAAAATAGATAAAAAGACTGCAGTGTACAGCAGAGAGAACAGGCAAAGGCTATGCAAGAGCAGCATAGGGACATATTCATGGATACGCCGGGCAGGACACATATCACAGATCACCCAGTGCTTTCTGATGACCAGAAACCTCTGCATAGGCATGCTTATCGAGTATCTGCAGAGGTGAAAGGGAGTATAGAGAAGGAAGGGGAGGAGATGCTGGCCCTATGGGTAATTGTTCCGTCCTAGAGCCCATGTGCTTGTCCAGTAGTCCGGGTACCTAAGAAGGATTGAACCACTCAGTTCTGTGTGGACTACCGGCAGCTCAATTCTGCAATGGTGTCAGATGCCTATCAAATGCCCTGAATGGATGAGCTCCTAGATGAGCTTACGGGTGCAAAGTATCTGAAAGTGATTGATTTGTCTAAAGGGTATTGGCAAATTCCCCTGACCCAGGAGACTAGGGAGAAGTCAACATTCATTATTCCAAGTGGCCGCTATGTGTTTTTAGTGATGCAATTCGGGATGAAGAATGCCACGTCTACCTTCCAATGCCTGGTCAATAGGTTACTGGACTGGAAGGGATGCAGGGTTTCGCACGGGCATACCTGGATGACATTGCTGTGTTTATCAATACATGGGAAACGCATTTGATACATGTAGTAGCGGTGCTAGGGAGAATCAGTGAAGCAGGGCTGACACTGAAACCTACAAAGTGTCTAGTGGGTATGGAAGAAGTGTTGTACTTAGGGCACAGAGTGGGTGAAGGGCACCTGAAGCCAGAACCAGCTAAGATAGAGGTGTGAATCCCAGATATACATGTAACAGTGCTTTCCCTGGGCCCTCCTCATCCTGACCCATATTTAAGAAAATCCCCCAATTACATGAATGTGTATGTGTGGTGCACCTGCTGGCTTACAGGACTCCTGAGTCTCCCGCTGGGTTGGTATTGGGGAATATCATCATGACAGGCGTCTGAGGTAGTGTTCTGAGTCCTACTCACATTCAGTACAGTGCCTCCACCCCATCAGGATCCCTACTGCAGAAGGGGGAAGTATCTGATGGGGAACTCCTTCTTGGTGCATCCTTCTGCTGAATAACTCCACACTCACACAGAAGGGACCTTTTGAACCAGGGCATCTTTAATGTCATCTCCTCTGGCAGACTGCTCCTCATAGCGGTCGTGCTTAGCCACTCATTTTGTTGAGGTACTCCCTGCAGAAGGTTCCTCCTATCTTAATTGAGTTGCTTTCCACCTCTCCCCTAAGGGAGACCACAAGCTGTGCCAGGTCCCTGGACACAGAGTGTAATCAGCTTGCACTTGACTCTGACAGACAGAATTTAACTGCTGCAGACACTTGGGATGAACGTCAGAACAGACTGAACAATTACACTAACTTTAGGCAGTGCTGTGTCTTATATAGACTCCAGAAATAGACCCACCTTTGTGTCACTAACAGTGGACACAAAACATGTTGTCACTTCCTTTGCTACATACTGTATGATACCTCACCAGGGTTTGAGGGCAAACCTCCATGATAGTTACTGGCAACCCTGCATACTTACCAGGATTACTGCCAGCATGAGAGAGATCTGTACACCAATTTTGTACAAATGGCTACAATCTCCCCCTGGTGGAACCCAATGACCCGGCTGGGATCTAAATTTGCGGAACCTTCCTTCAGGTAGTGTAGATGAGGGATGTTATCCCAATGTTAGAGGCTTAGCTGTCCTATGAACATGTACAAAGAGCAGGATAGCAGGACCAAGGTGTCAGAGCATATATATAAATGCTGCTGGAGACTCACACACAATAAAGACTTCCAGGTGTACTAGTAATACTGAAGAACAGACACAGATATCCATATATACCATACAAGTCTAGTGTGTACTCCCAGTAAAACAAAGGTACATTGTCATGATGTGAAATCACTGTGAGAACTCACTTGGACACAGCAGCTCAGTCCTTGGTGAATGCGTGCCTCACGCTCAGCATGCAAGTAGGAGTAATGGTCCTGTGGGGTCCAATGGCGGAGCACAGCAACAAAAACAATGGGGGCTGCAAACCAGTAGTGAATGCTAAAACATATTTATTAGGTGGTCAAACAAGGTACATATTCACTCTGACGCATTTCGGGACCTGCGTCCCTTTATCAAAGAGTGTATTCGCGTTTACAAGCTCCTCCGTTATACACCGGAGTCCCTGCCCCCAGCGGTGACGTCACAGGGCCGAAATCTCGCCAGAGTTAGTCAGAGAGACCCACCCATTGGATAAGCCAGTAACCAATGGGACGTCTAGCTGAGAACTTGCCTCCCCTATGAGCCGTGGCATAGTACGCCGGGTGCTGGATGGGAGCCTGAAAAAATGTTTACAAAACACATGTGGAAAGGTTTAAAATTGCATAAGCATAAGATGATTATGGTTAAAAACACGAACAGTAAACAAACAAGAAATGGTGGAACTGTGTCATCCAGGACAAGTTGTAGCAAACATTGAACACGAGGATGATGATACAGTCTGTCTATTGAGTGAGTAAATGTAACAATTTAGCAATTGACACATTGAAAGCGAGTCATATCCTGAGTAATATGCACTATAAGTCTGCACAATATAAATGCATGTATGCAACACAGGATCAATGCATCCCAATAAATCATTGATGTATATATCAAAATGCAAGACATCCTGAAAATAGATAGATAATTCTGTCCCATATTTAAATAATAAATCTCATAGCATATCTAAGACATATCAATCTGACTCAACAGACAGTGCACAGTGATTTATTATGATCGGCTAATATATCAAATAGATAACGGGACCGTGCAACATAATTCATGTCCAAATATTTTAAAGTGCTGAGGTGTAAATACATTGTATACTGATAAAAGTATGCAGGATTCTATGTATATTCAATATTGTATCATTGCACAGAGTAAGTGCATCAGACAATCTTAATAAAACCAAATCAACCATGTTCTAGTACTCATAGATGGTGCTATTTTAAACATTAATTCTAAACGTGTGCAACCATATATACATGAAAAAAGCAATTAAACATGTAGATGTACAGTCATGCTATATATTATTGCATAAGAGAGAATGTAGTGGATCAAACAATGTGTGGTATCCAAGCTATTCATGTAAGGAAATGCTTAAGTTCCCAATCTAGATTCATGCCCCTGGGTGCCAATGTCCCAAGGGCATAAATCCAGTACATCTCTCTTTGGTTTAGAAGAGACTCTGTCACCTCCTCGGATATGGACACGTATATGCTCAATCGCACTAAAGCTAAAACTGTGAATAGACCCTAGCTGACATGTTGAAAAATGACGTGCTACTGGATATCTTTCGTCTCTATTTTTGATCGTTCTGACGTGTTCTGAGATTCTCTCTCTAAGTGGCCGAATTGTCCTGCCCACATATGAGCTGCCACAATTACATTTAAGTATGTATACGACGAATTTGGTATTGCACGTCATCAGGGTACACAAACTGTAGTTCTTCTTTGTATGTACATTTTTTACATGTTTCAAGGGGGAGGCATATTTACATTATTACAATTACCGCAATGGAAGAAACCTTTGATTTTAGGCTTGCTTATCTCTTTACTGGGATCAAATAGACTCGGGGAAATCCTGTTACCAATGGTTTTGGCCCTTCTAAAAACCATTTTTGGTTGATCTTGAATAAATTTATCCAAGTCTTTGTCTAATTTTAATACGCCAGAGTGTTTTGTTAGGATGGCTCTAATTTGTTGTGCCTGCTTAGAGAACGTAGTAATAAATAAAGGTGAATCTTCAGTTGGTTTAAAGGATTTATGTGTATTTTTTGTTTTATTAGACTTAGTCTGTTTTAAAAGTGTTTTCCTGTCCACATTTAGTGCATAGTTATATGCATTAGTAATGTCATCCTCTCTATAACCCCGATGTTTGAACCTCTCTGATAGTTCTTTTGCTTGGGTCATGAACATTAGGTCTGTTGAACAAAGTCTCTGAAGTCTAAGGAATTGCCCTTTCGGTATGCCTCTAATGAGGGGTCGCGGATGAGCACTGTTGGCCCTGAGCAGGGAATTTCTTGAGTTCTCTTTTCTATACATTTTGGTTTGGATTCTGAGATCCGCATCTACATATAGGTGCAGATCTAGGAAGTCCATCTCGGTTTGATGTGTTTTCGTTGTGAATTTCAAATTAAAAGAATTGTTGTTAAGATATACAAAAAACTCATGTAGTGATGAGGTGTTCCCCGACCAAATAATCAATAGGTCGTCTATATAGCGACGATAGAACAGTATGTAGTGTCTAAAAGGATTAGAATCACCAAAAATATAAGTGGTTTCCCAGAAGCCCATAAATAGATTGGCATATGAGGGTGCAAAGGATGTCCCCATAGCCATGCCCTGTGTTTGTAAGTAATACGTGTTGTTGAAAAGGAAATAATTGTGTTGTAACAAAAATATGATTGAATCAAGAATGAACATGCTCTGTGCCAAGTGAATATTCGAGTGATTTAAATAATAACTGATAGCTTTAATACCTAACGTGTGATTAATAATGGTGTATAGAGAGGTCACATCGAGTGTGACCCAAGAAAAAGAATGTGACCATGTAATTTTCTGTATATCCGTTAGTAAATCAATAGAATCTCTCAAAAAGGATGGAAGCGTCCTAACCATAGGTTGTAGAAATTGATCCACGTACCTAGCTAAACCATTTCCCAAAGATGCAATGCTCGATATAATCGGTCTACCAGGAGGGTTAACCAGAGACTTATGGATCTTTGGGAGATGGTAAAAAATAGGCACTGTGGGAAATTGGTTGAATATAAATTGGTATTCTTGATTTGTGAGAACCCCTAGTTCCCTGCCCATCTCCAACAGTTCTTTGATCTCAATAAGGTATGGGGCTGTGGGTTTTTTATCTAGTTTGCAGTAAGCCTCTGTATCATTGAGTTGTCTGAGAGCTTCTTTTAGATATGCGTCTGCATGCATGACCACCACAGCCCCACCCTTATCGGCATTTTTAATTACGATATCCCCTCTTTTACTGAGTGAGTTAAGGTGCATCCTTTCATCTTTGGAGACGTTGCTATGTGTGTAGTTGGAAAAAGCAAACCCCCTAGCAAGTGTCTGTTGTAGGTCTTTTTCTACAAGCTTTTCAAAGGTTTCGATGTGTGCCCCTTTGTTTGAAACTGGACAAAAAACTGATCTATTTTTAAAGTTGGTGTGTTTACTATCAATAAGGAAATTAAGTTGTTAACCCATGTCGATATGTGATAACTCCCCTGATTCTTGTTCACCAGGGTTTGAGGGCAAACCTCCATGACAGTTACTGGCAACCCTGCATATTTACCAGGATTACTGCCAGCATGAGAGAGATCTGTACACCAATTTTACCCAGAAGCCCATAAATAGATTGGCATATGAGGGTGCAAAGGATGTCCCCATAGCCATGCCCTGTGTTTGTAAGTAATACGTGTTGTTGAAAAGGAAATAATTGTGTTGTAACAAAAATATGATTGAATCAAGAATGAACATGCTCTGTGCCAAGTGAATATTCGAGTGATTTAAATAATAACTGATAGCTTTAATACCTAACGTGTGATTAATAATGGTGTATAGAGAGGTCACATCGAGTGTGACCCAAGAAAAAGAATGTGACCATGTAATTTTCTGTATATCCGTTAGTAAATCAATAGAATCTCTCAAAAAGGATGGAAGCGTCCTAACCATAGGTTGTAGAAATTGATCCACGTACCTAGCTAAACCATTTCCCAAAGATGCAATGCTCGATATAATCGGTCTACCAGGAGGGTTAACCAGAGACTTATGGATCTTTGGGAGATGGTAAAAAATAGGCACTGTGGGAAATTGGTTGAATATAAATTGGTATTCTTGATTTGTGAGAACCCCTAGTTCCCTGCCCATCTCCAACAGTTCTTTGATCTCAATAAGGTATGGGGCTGTGGGTTTTTTATCTAGTTTGCAGTAAGCCTCTGTATCATTGAGTTGTCTGAGAGCTTCTTTTAGATATGCGTCTGCATGCATGACCACCACAGCCCCACCCTTATCGGCATTTTTAATTACGATATCCCCTCTTTTACTGAGTGAGTTAAGGTGCATCCTTTCATCTTTGGAGACGTTGCTATGTGTGTAGTTGGAAAAAGCAAACCCCCTAGCAAGTGTCTGTTGTAGGTCTTTTTCTACAAGCTTTTCAAAGGTTTCGATGTGTGCCCCTTTGTTTGAAACTGGACAAAAAACTGATCTATTTTTAAAGTTGGTGTGTTTACTATCAATAAGGAAATTAAGTTGTTAACCCATGTCGATATGTGATAACTCCCCTGATTCTTGTTCACCAGGGTTTGAGGGCAAACCTCCATGACAGTTACTGGCAACCCTGCATATTTACCAGGATTACTGCCAGCATGAGAGAGATCTGTACACCAATTTTACACATGGCTACAATCTCCCCCTGGTGGAACCCAACGCCCTGGCTGGGATCTAAATTTGCGGAACCTTCCTTCAGGTAGCACTGCAACACATAACAACATAACAATATATTAGCATAGAAATACATTATTACAGCACACGCATGGATTATAAGAAACATAATCACATAACAGCTACATCCTGGCCTGCAAGCCTGCACTGCTCCTAAGGAGAATCTAGTTTAATAGTAGTGCCTAGGGTCTGCTTTCTGCACCTCCCTCGCATTGGCATCCTTCACAGTAATGCTGTAAGATCTGAGCGGCCCATTCTCTGGCCTTTATTCCATCTTATGCATGAAGATATTGCGCCCAACACTCCATACCATCATAAGATAAGATATCCTATCCTCAGTCTTGTACGGTGCGTGACCACCCGATTTGGACATGATATAATCCTCCACAGTCTCCCTCAACCACGTATCCCTGTTATCCTCAATCTCTTGCATGAGGGGCTCAGGCACATACGGCTATTCCAGACCATGAGTTCTCTTATACCTAGCCACTATTGCTCTCTCAGCCCTGCTTATATGGATGAGTTTCTTATTGCCTGCCCTGCATGGCAGCACCCACGATAATGGTTCCTCAGATGCAACCACATCATAAAGTATGGACGACCCTCGGGGAGTAACTAGGTCCTTCTGAATGTCGTACCACCTTTTCCTTAGCTCTTCTAGTCGCTCCTCACCTGAGTACTCGCCCTCATCCCACCAGTGGTCCAGTTTGTCACTTCTTATTAATATGAACCGTGTACGGTCCAACCAGGCCTCATACCCGTCAAACATAGGAGCCCACCATCTGGTTTCTCTCTCCACTGCCTGCTCTGTTACTGTAATGGGCATCTCACTTTCCTCCAGTTCACCCCCAGAAGACACTCCTGATGTCCCTGTGGACCTAGAATTGGACCCAAGGCGTTTAGGCCTACATTTCACATTAGCATTGCAATCAACTGAATGCTTTTTGGACGACACCCCAGAGCTAATCATCTCCCTCCCCGATCCCTCAACGGAAGTAAAACAGTTCCCCCAGTCCAGATTTGACCCAGTTCGTTCCTCTGAGGTATCCCGGTACTCCCCAGACAACCCTTGGCTCGACAGGGACCCGGATGATGAGGTGACAAGGACAGGGGTTTGAGCTATGGCCGGGGGCAGGGCAAAAGGGGAGTTGTGCTGGCGGTGCGGCATTATGAACCGCAATTTCACAATACCTCGACCGGTACCAGCGGGTTGAAGTTCAGGCTCCCCTGTCTCTTGGTTCCCAGGCTTCCGCAGGGCCTGTCAGCTCTTACTCTTCTCTCCGCCCGACGACCTAGTACAGCAGGGCAGTCGTGAGGGCACGGCCATCTTCCAACCGGTTCCGCTGTGTCCGCCGGAAGTGACATCATCGATCTCGCGGGACTCAGCGCCACCATCTTGGGTTGGGTTCCCCACCGGAACCTCTTCCTCCAGAACGACATCCGCCGCCGGAAGTGATGGTTCTTTTCACCGCTCTGCTCAGGCCTTGGCTGGGCCTTCCTTCGCCGTCGCCACCATCGGCGCCTGTGGAGTGTAAGGGGGTGTCTCACCGCTCCGTCAGCTCGTGATGGTGTCCTTCTCTCCTTCCACGCTGAGAGTCACCGCGGCCGCAGGACTCATCCGCTCCGGTCGCATCACGCAGGTGCTCGCGGATTCTCAGGATTCGGCTCCGCCACTTCGCAGGTAAGTGCTGGCTCATTTTCAGCACCGCTGTAGTGGCCCACCGGTAGGCGCATCACCACCGATGTCGGGCTGGCTTGCTCCTCGTCCGATGAAGCAGACTCCGACGTGGGTAGTGGTACCTCTGCAGGGGACCGACAGCGAGGTTCCGGGTTCTCGCTGCGGTTGCAGGCCCCAGTTTCTTTCGGCTCCGTAGCAATCATCAGCAACGATCCCCATTCTCCGGGATCAGGTTTCTCTGTTTTTATCTTGTGCGAGGCTCCAGTTGTCAGCTTGGCTGTTTCTCCTCCCGCCTCCACGGTATGCCCAGGCACAAAAGGCTGCACGGCCCACAAATAATATATGCCACATTGGGGGCATCTTGCCGTGGTACAGGCTTCTCCGCCTGGCAATCGGCACTGCATACACATGCATCGCAAAGTTTCGGTGTCACCCGCCTTTATTACCAGGAAGCCTCCTGGCAGTGAATAAGGGTGTGCTGAAATGTCCATCTCTGTCTTTATTGTACTGGTTACAGGGGACACATTGCACAGTGGTCTCGCCTGTTCACCAGCTCCTCGCAACTGAAGGGCAGGAAGCGCACATCCAGCTCCTCCCTCAGCCAACTCGGTACGTAATTGGCAGATACAGGGAGGTACTCCCGCTGGCGGATATTAAGGGAGGGTCCCACAGGTTCACTTGATGACCCAGAATTGGCTCTGAGCCTGTCACAGTCCAGGAGGGCGCGGCCACAGCTTTCGCGCCACTACCCCCAGTTCTTGGGGTTCTTTATTTGGCGCCAATCCTGGCCAACTCCTTGCAACTTTAGCATTTGCAAAATTTTCTTCAATCGGCCCACGCGGTCTCCCAGGGAAGCGGGAACCGCCATCTTGGTTTGCATGGCCATTCACTGTAGCAACTGAGGTAGATACTTGTCTGCTGCTCACCGTCTGGCAATCAGGTTCTCCATCCACTCCGCACATAACAACAATGTCCTCAACACTGTCCTCCAGGGTAGCACCCCGGGATCCAAAAACGGCGCAGCCACTGCTTTAACGCCAATCTACAGCAAACTAGCCAAAGTCACTTCGGTAGTCTGTTCTTCTGTTGCACACACCCCACGTGCGCTCTCTCCATCAGGCTCTGGCCGCCATCTTTGACTCTCCGCACCGCACGGAACTTCACTACTTGCGGTCGCCATCTTTACTTGTGTATTTCTGTGATCGCACATGGTGCTCCTCTCTGCTGGGCAGCCGCCATTTCGATGCAATAAAGAATGCCAATGCACCACCTACTGTACATGTATCCCATGTATGTCTGACTCATGTTACTACCTCAGGCTAGGCTCACTCTCTCTGTGTATGCTGTGTCTACCTTCCTCCAGTATGTGCTCTGTGGTAAGTGTTCTGGCTACTGGCTAGAGTACTCAGGCTTCTCCCATGTAGTACTAGGGCGTCAACCTCTCTTGGCTACCTCTAGCTCAGATCCTCTCCAGAATTCCTGACCCGGGTTATCCAGGCTATCCCTTCAGGCATCCTACGACTAGCCGCCTCTCTGTGACTTGGACAGCTATAGCCCTGTCTCCAGACCCACTTTACTCCTCTCAGGGCCCTAGGGTGTGCTTTGCGAGTCGCCACGACCTTCCTGACTATCCCTAGGCTCCCGTCCCATCCACAGCACTGACAGGCAGCATACACTCTCCCTGTTTCCTATTGTGCAAAGCAAAATCCTGTCTTGTTGATACAGTATCTCAGCAGCGCCTCCAACTGTAACTGTGTTTTCCCTGGGCCCTCATCATCCTGACCCATAGGTAAGAAATCCCCCAATTACATGGTGTGGTGCACCTGCTGGCTTACAGGACTCCTGAGTCTCCCGCTGGGTTGGTATTGGGGAATATCACCATGACAGGCATCTGAGGTAGTGTTCTGAGTCCTACTCACATTCGGTACAGCGCCTCCACCCAGGATCCCTACGGCAGCAGGGGGAAGTATCTGATGGGGAACTCCTTCTTAGTGCATCCTTCTGATGAATAACTCCACACTCACACAGAAGGGATCTTTTGAACCAGGGCATCTTTAATGTCATCTCCTCTGGCAGACTGCCCATCATAGCGGCCGTGCTTAGCCGCTCATTTTGTTGAGGTACTCCCTGCAGAAGGTTCCTCCTCTCTTAATTGAGTTGCTTTCCACCTCTCCCCTAAGGGAGACCACAAGCTGTGCCAGGTCCCTGGACACAGAGTGTAATCAGCTTGCACTTGACTCTGACAGACAGAATTTAACTGCTGCAGACACTTGGGATGAACGTCAGAACAGACTGAACAATTACACTAACTTTAGGCAGTGCTGTGTCTTATATAGACTCCAGAAATAGACCCACCTTTGTGTCACTAACAGTGGACACAAAACATGTTGTCACTTCCTTTGCTACATACTGTATGATACCTCACCAGGGTTTGAGGGCAAACCTCCATGATAGTTACTGGCAACCCTGCATACTTACCAGGATTACTGCCAGCATGAGAGAGATCTGTACACCAATTTTACACATGGCTACAATCTCCCCCTGGTGGAACCCAATGACCCGGCTGGGATCTAAATTTGCGGAACCTTCCTTCAGGTAGTGTAGATGAGGGATGTTATCCCAATGTTAGAGGCTTAGCTGTCCTATGAACATGTACAAAGAGCAGGATAGCAGGACCAAGGTGTCAGAGCATATATATAAATGCTGCTGGAGACTCACACACAATAAAGACTTCCAGGTGTACTAGTAATACTGAAGAACAGACACAGATATCCATATATACCATACAAGTCTAGTGTGTACTCCCAGTAAAACAAAGGTACATTGTCATGATGTGAAATCACTGTGAGAACTCACTTGGACACAGCAGCTCAGTCCTTGGTGAATGCGTGCCTCACGCTCAGCATGCAAGTAGGAGTAATGGTCCTGTGGGGTCCAATGGCGGAGCACAGCAACAAAAACAATGGGGGCTGCAAACCAGTAGTGAATGCTAAAACATATTTATTAGGTGGTCAAACAAGGTACATATTCACTCTGACGCATTTCGGGACCTGCGTCCCTTTATCAAAGAGTGTATTCGCGTTTACAAGCTCCTCCGTTATACACCGGAGTCCCTGCCCCCAGCGGTGACGTCACAGGGCCGAAATCTCGCCAGAGTTAGTCAGAGAGACCCACCCATTGGATAAGCCAGTAACCAATGGGACGTCTAGCTGAGAACTTGCCTCCCCTATGAGCCGTGGCATAGTACGCCGGGTGCTGGATGGGAGCCTGAAAAAATGTTTACAAAACACATGTGGAAAGGTTTAAAATTGCATAAGCATAAGATGATTATGGTTAAAAACACGAACAGTAAACAAACAAGAAATGGTGGAACTGTGTCATCCAGGACAAGTTGTAGCAAACATTGAACACGAGGATGATGATACAGTCTGTCTATTGAGTGAGTAAATGTAACAATTTAGCAATTGACACATTGAAAGCGAGTCATATCCTGAGTAATATGCACTATAAGTCTGCACAATATAAATGCATGTATGCAACACAGGATCAATGCATCCCAATAAATCATTGATGTATATATCAAAATGCAAGACATCCTGAAAATAGATAGATAATTCTGTCCCATATTTAAATAATAAATCTCATAGCATATCTAAGACATATCAATCTGACTCAACAGACAGTGCACAGTGATTTATTATGATCGGCTAATATATCAAATAGATAACGGGACCGTGCAACATAATTCATGTCCAAATATTTTAAAGTGCTGAGGTGTAAATACATTGTATACTGATAAAAGTATGCAGGATTCTATGTATATTCAATATTGTATCATTGCACAGAGTAAGTGCATCAGACAATCTTAATAAAACCAAATCAACCATGTTCTAGTACTCATAGATGGTGCTATTTTAAACATTAATTCTAAACGTGTGCAACCATATATACATGAAAAAAGCAATTAAACATGTAGATGTACAGTCATGCTATATATTATTGCATAAGAGAGAATGTAGTGGATCAAACAATGTGTGGTATCCAAGCTATTCATGTAAGGAAATGCTTAAGTTCCCAATCTAGATTCATGCCCCTGGGTGCCAATGTCCCAAGGGCATAAATCCAGTACATCTCTCTTTGGTTTAGAAGAGACTCTGTCACCTCCTCGGATATGGACACGTATATGCTCAATCGCACTAAAGCTAAAACTGTGAATAGACCCTAGCTGACATGTTGAAAAATGACGTGCTACTGGATATCTTTCGTCTCTATTTTTGATCGTTCTGACGTGTTCTGAGATTCTCTCTCTAAGTGGCCGAATTGTCCTGCCCACATATGAGCTGCCACAATTACATTTAAGTATGTATACGACGAATTTGGTATTGCACGTCATCAGGGTACACAAACTGTAGTTCTTCTTTGTATGTACATTTTTTACATGTTTCAAGGGGGAGGCATATTTACATTATTACAATTACCGCAATGGAAGAAACCTTTGATTTTAGGCTTGCTTATCTCTTTACTGGGATCAAATAGACTCGGGGAAATCCTGTTACCAATGGTTTTGGCCCTTCTAAAAACCATTTTTGGTTGATCTTGAATAAATTTATCCAAGTCTTTGTCTAATTTTAATACGCCAGAGTGTTTTGTTAGGATGGCTCTAATTTGTTGTGCCTGCTTAGAGAACGTAGTAATAAATAAAGGTGAATCTTCAGTTGGTTTAAAGGATTTATGTGTATTTTTTGTTTTATTAGACTTAGTCTGTTTTAAAAGTGTTTTCCTGTCCACATTTAGTGCATAGTTATATGCATTAGTAATGTCATCCTCTCTATAACCCCGATGTTTGAACCTCTCTGATAGTTCTTTTGCTTGGGTCATGAACATTAGGTCTGTTGAACAAAGTCTCTGAAGTCTAAGGAATTGCCCTTTCGGTATGCCTCTAATGAGGGGTCGCGGATGAGCACTGTTGGCCCTGAGCAGGGAATTTCTTGAGTTCTCTTTTCTATACATTTTGGTTTGGATTCTGAGATCCGCATCTACATATAGGTGCAGATCTAGGAAGTCCATCTCGGTTTGATGTGTTTTCGTTGTGAATTTCAAATTAAAAGAATTGTTGTTAAGATATACAAAAAACTCATGTAGTGATGAGGTGTTCCCCGACCAAATAATCAATAGGTCGTCTATATAGCGACGATAGAACAGTATGTAGTGTCTAAAAGGATTAGAATCACCAAAAATATAAGTGGTTTCCCAGAAGCCCATAAATAGATTGGCATATGAGGGTGCAAAGGATGTCTCCATAGCCGTGCCCTGTGTTTGTAAGTAATACGTGTTGTTGAAAAGGAAATAATTGTGTTGTAACAAAAATATGATTGAATCAAGAATGAATGTGCTCTGTGCCAAGTGAATATTCGAGTGATTTAAATAATAACTAATAGCTTTAATACCAAACATGGGATTAATAATGGTGTATAGAGAGGTCACATCGAGTGTGACCCAAGAAAAAGAATGTGACCATGTAATTTTCTGTATATCCGTTAGTAAATCAATAGAATCTCTCAAAAAGGATGGAAGCGTCCTAACCATAGGTTGTAGAAATTGATCCATGTACCTAGATAAACCATCTTCCAAAGATCCAATGCTCGATATAACCGGTCT
Organism: Ascaphus truei; assembly: GCA_036426205.1. Classification (NCBI taxonomy): domain Eukaryota; kingdom Metazoa; phylum Chordata; class Amphibia; order Anura; family Ascaphidae; genus Ascaphus; species Ascaphus truei. The sequence continues at coordinate 124,320 of WSYH01000556.1, forward strand.
ACCAGGAGGGTTAACCAGAGAGCTCGCTTATTATGGACTGTTAATAATTATTATTGCGGGGGGCTGCTAGTAATACCAGTACATTTTTACATCTTTTAAATATTGTGGATCAACAAGGAGATAACTTTCTAGAAATGGAGGAAACTGTGGAAGAATGTATATCTGATATATCAACGAATAGAAGGCTATTCCAGCAAAGCCAAGGTTCTTAATAATAATTTCCTGAAGATCTACCCAGAGGAACTCAGCAGAAAGCCGCATCTCCACGGACACCTTTTGGAGATAAGAGGCCATCAGCCTGCGAGAAAGTGTTCACAGGGCTCAAGAAAAGTCTCATGGAAGCCCAGGTTTGAGCCCACGCCGACCCAGAGCAGCCATATATTTTACATGTAGATGCCAGTTTGAATGGACTGGAAGCTGTACTGCACCAGAGGTACCCTGCAGGTATCTGCCCAGTGGCATATGTGAGCTGAAGCATGACACCAAGTGAGCTAAACTACCCGGTTCACACTTGTCACTGGTGCTCACCACAAACCAGGGCCGAACCGCATGGCTGAGGTGGGGATGTGAAAATACCGACCTAGGCTGCGATGCCGGGTCCGGGTTGCCAGCTCGTAGTCGTGGGTTAGCCGGGTCAGGGCAAGAGAGTGTAGGATCGTAGAAGGTACTTGCCGCAGTATGGATTGGAGAGCAGAGAGTAATCGAATTCCGGAGCTGAGGTCGAGGATAGGAGAGAGCAGAGTAGTTGAATTCCGAAGCCGAGGTCCAAGGATGCCAGAGATCACGAGTCCGGTACAAGGCTGGGGGTCAAGATTCAAAGAACAAGAGGACAAAGCAAGGCAGCTTATACAGTAGCAAGCACGGCAAACACAAAATATGCTCAGCAATCAGCCCAGGGCTGATTGAGGCTATATACTAGAGGGAGCCAATGGGAGACCTTACCCAGGAGTGATGTCAGAGGTAAGTCGAGCACCAGTAGGAGGAGGCAGGATGCAGGACAGGTGTGCAGGTATCAGTGCGATTGATAAGATCCGGTGCGAGGGTGCGTGTGCGACTGTGATGCGCGACCTCGCCGGGGATGCGGAGCGGGGCCTGCGCTGGCCGGCTGAATCGCTGGTACTCATGGAGGTCCGTCGCCACAGCACATGCATGCGCGCACCCCTGCCGGTCCGGGAGCAGTGGCGGTACGCGCCCTTAGTCTGTGCGTATCTCCGACGGGAGGCACGGGTGCACGTGAGTCCCTGCTGTGGGAAAGAGCCATGAGAGGTAAGAGCTGCGAGCGGGCGGACCTTACAAAATTGAGCTGAAGCATCTAATATGCTATATCCTTGCTACATGAAAGTTGATTCAAGAAAGAATAATAAAGAATGCTGATTTTTGAACTGAACCAGGTTTCCTGATTATTATATCGAATGGAGTCTTTTCTAACACTTAGCTGTTCTTTGCCTCCACAGTCTTGCCTTGCCTTGCTGAACCTTGCTCTGTGTACTGACCCGGCTTTGCTCTTGGACTCCGCACCTCTGGAATACTGACCCCGGCTACCTCTGACCCTCTGCATCTCTCCAACCCTGACCTCAGCACTCGGAAAACGACTACTCTCCATTCTCCAACCCCAACTATGGCTAATAGTACCTTCAACAATCTGGACCTCTCCTACTCTGACCTTGGAAAGTATAACGACGACTCTTACAGATACAGCAGCCATAATTTTACGAAATCACACAGTTTATACCTCGGAATACCCATGTGATGGTGTGGGATTACTTCAAACCGTACCACCTTAAGACACGAGTGTAGGCAAGTGCATAAAATGGCATTTTAATGTTCTAGCTTTTAAACACCTGAAATTGACACAGTAGCACAGTAGCACAGTACTGTACACATTACAATTCATTAATTTCATTTCATATAATTGCACACAATCCATAAAATTCAAAAAAAGCAACTGCGATAAACACGTGCCTGCGGCGATTGGCCGCGTTCATGCCGTGTGGGTACAGCAGCGCACACGAAAACGGTGCCGTGATACCTTAAAATAACGGCAGCTGCATCTGTACCTCTCCAACCCTGACCCGGCTACCTCGACCAATCTATACGTCAGATGTGCCCCCGTGGCTGTGGGTGGCTTTTATACCCATTCCCAAATCAGTCCTGGGGTCCCGCCTTGTTTGTGGTGAGCACAGCGTTACAATTCTCAACTAGGTCCTTTGATAGTAATACATAGTCTAAATGGGTATATTAGTTGCGTGGAACTGAACAGTATGTATAACTTCTTGAGAGAGGATTGGCTATCCTCCATGAGTCTACAAGGGCGTTATCTTTCAGAACAGCTTTCAGTGTTTTAGAGTTTCTTGTGAATGTGGGGTGTTCCTTTTTTTCTCTGTTAGCTCAATCTTTGGAGTGGTCTAGGATCATATTTAATAGATTCCCAAAATCAGGTGTCCCTTCTTGTTTTAGCAGCAGGGATAGCGATAATCAGGGCACTCAGACAGGATCCGGAACAGCCAATTACTCCTTGAGAAAGCGCAACACTTGCGTGAAACGCATGGGAGGACCTTTTCTGTCTTTTCTACCATTTACTTTTGTTCCAAATAAAGCCTTTTTACTTTTGCACCCACTGGTACCCTTTTTCTTAATTTTTACATTTGTGACTGTTCTGGGTCCTGTCTGAGTGCCCTGATTATCGCTATCCCTGCTGCTCTTATCTATCATGCTGTTGGCGGCACCACGAGAGGGGGAGGAGGGCTGTTTCCTCACCACAGACAAGCGGTCTACATTCATTGTGGAAGCGGGACCCGATATTGAGGAAGGCTCTACAACAGGAGCTAAGATGGCCCTTTCCTTACCTCAAGCATCCCACACCCGGGTCCCCCGATGGAACTTCAATCCTAGGGTAACGATCGGGGGACACGCGCCTCTCAGTGGTTCCCCGTCACCTCTGCTACCAGTACGCTGCCAGTCCCGGTCCCCCTCCCCGTCAGCTCCTTACCTCTTCTTCTGGGGCGCCATGCCGCTCCTCTGCGGCGCACGCCACATCCCTCCACATGCAGCCGGGGCACACGCACCACAATCTTACAGAGTGCGCGCGCACCCGATCCTCTTGGCCGTCCTCCCGTGCCGCTGGTTCCACCCCCCATCACCTGCAGGCGATTTACACTACTCACCTATCTGACTCCCTCCCTGCACACCTTGACCTATCCCTGGGCTTACTCAGACAGGCCTCCGCTCCACCCCTTGCTACCATTGGTCCTCCAGCATTTATAACCCCAGTCTGCCCTCTCCTTCCTTGCTCTGCATATTTCTTCTGTGACTCCTGTTGTGCAGTTGTCTATGCCAATCTCTGTTCTCTGATACAGCTCTTGTTCCTGTCCCTGCCCCTGTTGGATACCTTTTGATTTGATCTCGACTCTTGTTTGACTACATGTACCTCGCTACCCCTGGACTCGGCTTTAGACCTCACTACGCTGCTATCTCCTGCCTCTGACCCATGGCTCTTGGATATTAACCCTCGGATTTCTGGTACCCCGGACGCAGCAATTATCTCGTTAACCCTTTCTCACCAGGCCCGGCAACACATCTTACCACACTCCGGGCACGCCCTCACTGCTGTGGGTGCATGTTATACCCTTACCCACCTCAGTACTGGGGACTGGCCAGGTCTGGGGGCATACAGCCATTACACTATCCCTATAGGAGAGTGGCCACAGTGCCACTGATGTCTCCAGGACAAGTACATATCTCCCAACGGACACCCCGCTGAACCTCCCCCCGATCCAGATAAAGTCATTCGGCACATCCATAGCACACTCCAGAGCGCACGACAGGCACATTTCACAGTCCTTTCTTGTGTTGCATTATAAAGGGGAAGGCTTTATCAAAGAATTTAGTTTGGTTATCATTCGGGGCATACAAACTGACCAGTGTAAACTCTTTCAAAATATATTTTCCACCACAATCAACATTCTGCCTTCTCTGTTGGTTTTTATGTAGTCTAATAAGAAGGGAACATTAGTTCCTATGAGTCTGGCTATGCCGGGTTTTTTATGTGCACAAAAGAATGAAATACATGTGGGTATACCCTATCTTTAAGTCTCAAAGTGTCCTCTCTATTGAGGTGCATCTATTGCAGCATCACTATGTCTCATCTTTTAGATTAAATGCTAATATTCTTTTCTGGGGTAAATTCAGACCCTTTTCTGTACATTTAGTGAAACGATAAACAAACCTCTATTTCCTGTCATTTATCTATACATGATGAGAGTTTTAAACATGTCACTTTGTTCTAGTTGCGAATTTCTAAGGTTCCTACTGGTGTGTACCGTGAAACAGCTAAGAGTAACCGTTTTAGTAGGTGTAACATGTCGATGAATTGGAAAGCGGGGGAAACTAAAAAAAAGGGGAGTCAATTAAGTATTAGGAAGGACCTGTACTTATTGCAGGCATTTGACTCTGTTTGATGGTACGGGTAGATTTTCAGAGTCTATGGGGTAGGTTTGTGGTCTGGTTGGACATTTTTTGTCTGCTTCGCACTTCAAATACTATAAAGTGGTATACATTATGGTACAGTTTTTTGCGGCCTCCCTTAGCAACTTTTAGCCCAAATGAGCTCATAACAAAACCTTGCTCTTATAACCGAATATAAAATTTTAATTCCAGATTTTCAATTTAACTTTTTGTAAAACAGTTAAAAACTATTGTCCACCAATGATAGTTGGTCAAATTGACCTCTTACGTGGGAGGTCCATGCCGTATTGTGCCCCTCCACCCTCTGTTGACTTGTGGAGATAAAGTCTGTTAAACTATCGCCGGACGGCTAATGACCACGCTTGTCAATAGTCTTTTGATATCTCTCCAGTAAATCCAGACTCTCAGTCATCCAATCACCTCTGATGAAATCAATCACGTGAAGAAATGCGGTCGGACAAATCTGACACTCACCAATCACAAACGGACACCTATGCGAGAGGCAACTTCAAACACCTTTTTGGCAGCACTCCGGATACAAGCTGCTGGCCTGATCTGTCTTCAGTGCAGGATAGTGTGGACTATACAGCTGCATCAGCTTTTATTCTAAAGCCTTGCACGCTGTACCGCTCTAATACCGGGTCACGACGGGCTATGTTTTCCAACCATATAGCAATTGACTCAGGTTTCTATCAGTTTTTTAGCGCGCGCAGAATCTATTTATCGGGTGCTGAAAATTGCATTTTAGCGTTGTCTGCAATACCGTCTAGAAACTAAAGTGGGCGATCGCGAGCTGCTGTCTTGAAAGTCTAATAGCAATTCAACCTACAATACACAGTACAGCCCCACAGTTCTGCAAGTCTGTGTGTGTGTGTAATTAAATTGTAATTTGAAGATTTATATTTGAAGCAGAGATTAACGTTACGAGTTCATACTGTATACAGTAGTCTGATGCTCCTTAGCCATACATATAAAAAATATGAGGACACATACAGTACTGTACGGTATACAGGATACTAAAGGGAAAAGAAGTACAGTATTATAAAAATATAACGTTGCGTCTTCCTCCGAATCTAAAATATTTTTTCCGCTCATGCGGAATGGAACCTTGTTGAAACGCATACTGTATGCATGTCATCACATTTCTATATGTGTTATATATTAATCAATACTTTTGCTAGGCTTGCTCTTCTTTTTCTGTTTTTATTTTATGCGCATGCGTGTATGTCTCATTGGAACCTTGTTGAAACGCATATGCGTGTTATCACATTTATGCGCATGCGTGTATGTCTCATTGGAACCTTAAAGGTGTAAAATAAGTGTATACAAGCGCTAGTGCAACAATTGCAAACAAACAGGAGAAACAAAACCTGGGATACAGTCCTAGGGGGTAGGTAGTCCTGGAGCTGCCGTAGAGGGTTAATCTGGGATCTTCCAACCAGATATGCAAGATATGGATAGAAAAACCTCTTGTGGCGCTGAGGATAGGTGGCTGGAACAAGAGTCTTGTGCTGAGGTTTCTGTTATATAAGCTCAGAAAGGGAGACAAGAGAAATACAAACAACACAATAGTGTATTATCCTTTAGACAATATAAGACATGTGGATGGAAAATGAAGCAATTTATTAATTAAAACAATTGTGACTACAATTGAAATAAAACATGAACTGTAAAATAAACAGTGGATGATCTTCTGTTAATAAAAGAGATAGGGGCTTCTCAGCATTTAAGCAGAGAGAAGCCTTGCTGCTCCACCAGAGGTAAAACCGAAATCCTACTCACCGTCCTGGAGTAGGACATGTGCATTGGTACGGGGTCTTTAGCCAGGGGTATCCGTCTGCTGTGGGGTGCCGGACGTCTGCTTAGAGCGTGCGGGGAGATCTCAGGAATACTCGTGCATTCAACAACACCGCGTGGATTTCGCGCGTCTCCTCCGCTGACGTCACCGCCGGATTAACTCAGCTACGGTGTCCCTGGATGACCAGAATACCTTCCTACGCGTTTCGAAACACTCGATCACGTGTTTCTTCGTCTGCTACATACTGTATGATACCTCACCAGGGTTTGAGGGCAAACCTCCTTGATACTTACTGGCAACCCTGCATACTTACCAGGATTAATGCCAGCATGAGAGAGATCTGTACACCAATTTTACACATGGCTGCATACTGTATATAGGTCCTGGGTGACCTGTGTATCCCCATTAACCCATTATACCGTGCACATGCATATATGTACTTTAAACACACTTTTTAATAGAATATACATTTTATACTTTCCTAAGTCTTCTGGTTATGGGGAATCAAATAAAAAGCTGAACGTTTCCTTACTGCCATATTCCCCACACACTATAACTAGGCAGACATTAAAACTCTTAACAACTTTATCTATGGTTGGAGCACCCCCAGAACCCTTATACCGGGTTCTAGGTGACCTGGGCATTAACTGGGCATCCCCCATTAACCTATGGACCCCTTGACTGTTCCAGGGATACCTCACGTCCCTATGCCCCATTTACCTTTCTGGTCTGTGCTGAAGCAGGGAATCCTAGCGGTGAGTCGTGTATGCATTTTCAAGGAAGATATTGCCAGGACAATGTGCCTACATGTATCCAGAAATCACTCATGATTCCTGGGTACATTTGTCGGGTATCCAGCAACTCTGGACCCCATCTACCTAGACACATTCTGATAAGACTTTCTCTGAAAAAAACCCTTTGAAACTCATAGCCCAGCAATACCTGCTTGCTGGCATCCATGGAAATGTTAAAACACAAACATTCTTTATTGTCAACACACAGGTGTTGCATAGACAATCGCTGGGCTCAAGAGCTGACACTCTTGTACCGCAAAACATGGATCTGAGGTAGCCAAATGGGCTATAACCTTTATTGTGAGCCTGGTTACCTCCTCACCATCACACAGTGCTTTCGCAGTAAGTCATTGAACCACTATTTCCCCTTTCACCCAATGTAGGTCAGCTATGGAGCCACAGATCCTCTCCTCAATGACAAGAATCTGTTCCCAACCTTTTTCCGCACTGTCCCCAGTAACATTCCTCAGTATGCTGCCATGACCCAGCTTCTGCTGCTCTTTGGGTGGAATTGGGTTGGAATAATCACCTCGGATGATGATGCTGGGGAACAGGAGAGCAGGACACTGGAAAAAGAACTGACCAGTCATGGAATCTGCATCGAGTACACTGAGAAGCTCCATTCATACCATAAAAACCCTGAGTATGATAACCTGATTAAACAAATTCAACAAGCTTCCGCACAGGTTATTATAATGTGCGGGAACCCACAAGCTTTTGTTTTTTTCTTTTTTTTAAACCCATTTTATTTAATTAAGAGAAAAACATTTATTCTCCCAGCCACGATACGCCCTTTCTTTTTGCATGAAAGTGAAATAAAGGATAACCCACTTAATGGAAGTCTGGTTTTTGCTTTCCCTAGTGCTAAAATCCCGGGGCTGATGAGTATTTTGGAAAGTGTTCATGCAACACGTCCCCTACATGATATTTTCTTGGAAGATATTTTTGCTAAATTGTTGAATTGTATAACTGCTGAGCTGAATTTCACCTTTCATCCTGAATACGGGTTTTATTCTAACTTCACAAATTGTACAGGGAAAGAACATTTGACTTCTTTACCAGCTTTTACATATGATGCAAACACCTTCAGGAGCACCTACAGTGTGTACAATGCAGTTTATTTCTTGGCCCATGCAATACACGAAATGCATCTGTCCTCATTAAAGAGAAATCCAGGAACACTGGATCATGACTATCGATGGAAGGTGAGTGCTACTCTCTAAATGTGATTAGTATGATAGAATTGGAGTTCTGTTCGGACTTGTATTAATAATCCATATTGAATGTTAATGGCAAATTAAGCTGGTACTGTAAAGAGCAACAGAAAGGGTACAATAAATAATGAAATGGGTATAAATACATTTTACAGAGACACAACTAGCGGAACGATTCTGTACATTTGAAGACATGGGAGTGATATCTAGTCAACCAAAAGTAAAAAAAAAATTTTTGTATAAAAACTTCTTCTAGTCTGGAAAGACACAGGTAAAACACAAGTGATGTAACCTTCCTGGAGCATAGAGCGTGAGAAGCTATAGTGATGAGACAAAAAGAATTTTGGAGCTATGCACTAAGCTCCGAGCTTTCGCGCTAGCCTGAAAAAAATTAGCACGTCCGATAAAAAATGAAGCAGGCGGCGCGATTCACTAAGGCCCTCAGCCCATTTTCTATCAGACGTGCCCAAAACTGGCTTATCGTGCGTTCAAGGTTTTTTCCCTCTGCTAGCGCACTGAAACTTCCCGTACACTAGTTGATAGGAAAAAAAGCTGCATGTAACATTTGCATGGAGATTCTGCATCTCCATGCAAGGCTGTTACAGGCGATCGTACACTAAATAAATACATTTTAATAATAGTGTACATGAGCAGGGGGTCTCCGGAGCTTAACAGCATTGGTTTCAGGTCCGAGGACCCCCTTCTTCAGGAGTTACAGGCCCCGTTATGGGGTGCCGGTATCCCCTGCAGAATTTCAATGTCCCGGTCAAGTGATGCGGACGCTTGGAAGTGCAAGGGAATACCGACACCCCATAACGGGACCTGTATCTCCTGAAGTAGGGGGTCCTCGGACCTTAAACAAATGCGGGTCAGCTCCGGAGACCCCATGCACATCTACACTATATTTAAAATGTATATTAAAAAAAGATTTAACAAACATCAATACACGACCTCCCCCCCCCCTCCGCCCTAACACATACAGTACAATAATGTGCAAAATGTTCCAGATATGGATAATAGATTATTTGCCCATTATTAAACACTGCATTAGCATACCTAAATAAAGTCAATAAAAACAGTAGCCAGCTAATCCAATGAATACAAGCAGTAACAACATCAACAATGAATTAATTAAACCATTAACCAATGAAACCAATAAATTCCTAAACCAACTCAAAATGAATAGTAACACTAACCAATCAAACCAATGAATTACTACAACATTAATAAATGTAAACATTAAAAGACAAAGAAATACATTCAAACAATCTCTGAAATAACCATAAAACGCATTACCTAACATAATACAACATTAACTACAAACGAACACCAATCGCAAAATTTTTATTACATTAAGCATGAAAAAAATGTCCCTTAGACTTAGAGGCTCGCACTCAGTGGGACCTCTTTAAAACAAACTGGCACTGAGTTTGGGGCTGGAGAACCTGGTTCAATTTCCAGTTTCAGTGCCTTGTGACCTTGGGCCATAGGCACCAAAAAACATAGATTGTAAGCTTCAAGAGGCAGGGACTGTCTCTGTAAAGCGCTATGTAAAACCAGCAGTGATATACAAGAACAAACAGTTATTATAGAATATAAAAAAAAAAGGATATTCTTTTGCCAATTAGCCGGTACCTGATGTTTTCATAAGCAACTCCTCCATGACAATCAACCTTGCCAATTGTGCGATAACTGCTCAGAAAGCTTGATGAGTTGGTTATCGAAGCTTATAGAATAAGCCTGTTTATGCCAATGTGCCTGTTTTTTGCTTTTTCAAACCATATAACCTATTCAGAATTATATTCTCTTGCTCTCTCATCCCAGCTGCACCATCATATGAAGAATATCCGGTTTACAAACCCAGTTGGCGAGGAGATATTTTTTGATGAAGATGGGAATGCACCGGCTCGATATGATATCTTGAACTACGTTATCTCTCCACTTCAACATTCTGGCTTTTATAAAGTCGGCAGCTTTGATGGTTCATATCCCAGAGAACAGCAGATCACACTGAACAAGAGTGCGATTCGTTGGAATAAATTTTTGAAACAGGTTAGAATAAGAAAAGATAGATAGTTGAATACAATGAAAACGCTATGTTCCTCACTAGACGTTCAAACAATATTTTATTAATATTCCTACAAGCGATGGATATTCATTTGCACAGCTTTTAATAAACAAAGAGTACAAATGTATACAAGTCTCACAGTGTCCACTACTGCAAATTCATCCGAAGCATTCGATTCGCCCTGACCCTGAAATATATATATCGAGAGAGAATAGCACACCTGAAATATCTGAGATGTTAATGAGATATGCAAATAATATTCGAATTCAGTTAGATTAGCATATTTCCCAGGTTTCTTGGGTGTGTTCCTTTTTGTGCACAGGTTTTTGAAGGGATAAACTGTATATATTTTATTTATTTTATTTATTAATACAATGTTTTACCAGGAAGTAATACATTGAGAGTTACATCTCGTTTTCAAGTATGTCCTGGGCATTGAGTTAAGACAAATAAGACATGGTTACAAATACATTTACATAAATGAGTAGGGTATACATCATATACAAGACATTGCATGCACAGTTAAAGAAAATATATATTATAGACTTACAGTATGAAACAGTTACAGACCAGATTAAAATGTGAGACAGCCTTAGTTTTGAAGAACTTAAACTGATGGTGGATTTGAGAGTCTCCGGTTGGTTGTTCCAGTTTTGGGGTGCACGGTATGAGAAGGAGGAACGGTCGGATACTTTGTTGAGCCTTGGGACCATTTTGAACAGTCTTTTGGAGTCTGATCTCAGATGATAAGTGCTGCACGTGGTAGGGGTGAGGATCTAGTTCTTTGAGCATTTCGCAGTGATGTGTGTTGTAGTTGCATTGGAGAACAAAACGGTATATTGAATTGTAGAGGTTGTCAAGTTTGCTAAGGTGGGTTTGGGGTGCCGGGCTATATACTATATCTCCATAGTCTATAATTGGCATTAGCATCTGCTGTGTGATACACTTTCTGACCAGCAGACTTAGGGAGGATTTGTTCCTGTAAAGTACACCTAGTTTGGCCTAGGTCTTGGATGTCAGGGTATCTATATATATATATATATATATATATAGCAATTAGGGCTGAATCTTTGAATATTGTAACGTGAATAAATGAGATAATAGTGGCAAATTCGAATGTTGGAGAAGTCCACCTCTATTCCTCAGCACAAGGATTTTAATGCTATTGTGTTAATTTCGACAAAAATTACAATATTTGAAAAGAGATCATTTTTATTATGAAAAGGTTCTCTGTACCTGTATGGTTAGATAAATAACCCATGAAAGACATCTCAATACTAGGTCTTTCTTAGATATGATGCTTTCTTGTACAGTATACAATATAATGATGATGGCAATGAAAGGAAAGCTGCTTTATCTCTGCATTACTATATAAGGGGGACTCTCACAGAACTTCTTGGCTTAAGAATTAAGAAATTCTTTACGTGTAATTCACGGAACATAATCTATTTGATTAAATGTCCATGTGGATCAGGGTATGTGCGTGAAACTACGCAGTGCGTCAAGAATAGGATACGATAGCACAAAGCTGCAATCCAGAGAAGGGTGAGGAGGGCCTTGGGGCGCATCATTTCATACACTCTGGGAGCAATGATAGCCAGCTCCATTATCAAGTTATTGATAGCATGGAGATGCACAGACGAGAGGGCAACCTCACACGTCGGCTAATGCTGAAAGAGTCCATATGGATTAGGAAACTGGGTATATTAATGAATAAGGAATTGGACCTAAGCTGCTTCCTTTGACTCGCTGTACTTCCAAGTGTATAGGCTTGAGAGCACCCCTGAGGTCAGTCCCTTAAACCGCTTGATATTGGCATATATCTTGATACTGATGTGCTGTTCCATATCCTCCGCAAACCATATGATACGGAGGCTACATTGTTGCCTGTAACCACTGATGGGTTCTCCTGAGATCCCTCTAGCACGTCCTGCTACCATTCCATATGCTTGTAGCCAGTGATCCTTCCTTGGCCTATGTGACTTTTACCAACCTCTACCCCACCCATGGACACTATACATTACTTTTGGATATTGGACATTTACCTAGATTTTTTTCTGGCTGTTCCTCTATTTGCCTCCTTGAATATTTACTTGTTTCATTGTCATTTGATTTAGTGGCCACCCAGACTCTGACAACAATATCTTTGGGCTACAACACTGGCAGGCACTACATTGAGTGGATAGTTACTGTCACGGTAGACCAGGTTATTTACACCTTTTTTCCAGGATCATTCATTGAGCAAAACAAGGTAGAGAAATAAATTGTAATTTATTCTGCTTAAATCTCCATACACACAATGGTACACAAAATAAAGGCAGAAATACACACTTACTGGGGATCTGGAGTTGAAAACTAGACTTTCCTAGGTGTAGGGAACTCTATTTGGAGACTTTTACCCTGACCGGGTGTCACGGGAGACCAGGTTTATCAACACCTTTTATACCGGGACCAATTGATTGAGCAAGACAAAGCGGTAGAAAAAACTGTAATTAATTCCATGGAATGATACACACACAATGTAACAGAATTTGCCCTGAAAACACACGTACTGGGATAGGGGCTAATGATATAATTTGATTTGAGAAAGAAATGTTGCCAACTGATGTTTGTAAGAGCCCTTTCCATTGACTGGGAGGTACTCTCAAGTCCTGGAACACAATTCGGCATGCGGTTCCCAGCCGCGACCGCTACGTTTATCAAAGCGGGACATACTGTAGAAACGTTCGTGTGTTAAAAATCTCTGAAGCCGGCTCGTGTCTATTTCTCCCAGAGCATCTTTTTCGAATCTTGAATTTGCCTCTTGAGTTTGGCGCTTGGAATATGAGATCCTGATTGGCTGCAAGGTTTCTTATAGGTTTTGGAGTCCCATTCATAAAATCCTCCAGCCAATCAGTGCGTGGGAACTTTCCTGCCAGCCTATCACCGACTTGCTGGTATCTTAAGCCGGGCGGCACTGATTTCGATTCTGCTAAGGGGCATGCACCAACTTGGCACCTCTGCCTCTTAGCAAACAGTATCCAGCCCACCCGCTGTCCAGGCGCCAAAAAGTCTGGGGCCTGGCAAATAGTTGCTGGATAGACTTTTTTTTAGACCAGGGTGGAGGTACTCATTTTTAACTATATTACCCTGCCTGTTATAACACCTTGGCATCTGTGTGCCTTTCAAGTCCGGGACTCGAAGAGACTGAGTGGTACCAATGTGGTGACCACCTGGTCCCTCGGAACCATGGACTTAGAAATTCCTAACACATTTACAATGTATAAACATATACATCTTTATACATCCAACTTAATAAAAAGTTACCAAAAATATTTTGAAGTCCTTCTAGCATTTTTATTTTACACAAACTGCTGGCACGTTCATTTTCAGAGCTCTACGAGCTTCCTGTCACGGTTGTGCTCGCCACAAACCAGGGTCGGACCGTGAGGCTGAGGTGGGGTTGTAAAAGCACCGACCTTAGACCGCGCAGGCTGATCCGGATTGCGCAGTTCGTAGTCATAGGTAGCAGAATCAGGATAGGAGAAGACAGCATCGTCGTTTTACAAGCCAGGGTCAGGACAGGAGACATCAGGATAAACTTTGTTCAAGCAAGAGTTCGGCAACAGGTAGTCAGGAAGGCCCCGCTTCAGCTTAGGAGCGCGGGGTTGGCCTCTGCGCGTGCGGCGACCATGGCCCACGGTACTGGTCTCAGGAGGTGGTAGGCAGACCAGAGTAGCACACCGCCTAGCTGCACGGGTAAACCAGTGCACAGCGCAAGAGTTCTGAGCGGGCTGGGGAATCCTCCGTTACAGCGCAGGAACCAGGACATGGCCTCTCTTTATTAGGGAAAGAGTAGGCCCCAGGAACCAGGAAGCTGAAGATGCAGGGGAATCCTCCGTTGCAGCGCAGGAACCAGGACACGGCCTCTCTATATTAGGGAAAGAGTAGGCCCCAGGAACCAGGAAGCTGAAGATGCAGGGGAATCCTCCGTTGCAGCACAGTAGAAGGAAGCTGAAGACGTAGGGGATACCTCTGCTTCAGTGCAGGAAAGCAGGAAGCTGAAGACGTAGGGGATACCTTTGCTTCAGTGCAGGAAACCAGGAAGCTGAAGACGTAGGGGATACCTTTGCTTCAGCATAGGAGAACGGAAGCTGAAGGACGCAGGGGAAACCTCCGTATCAGCATAGGAGAAGGAAGCTGAAGGACGCAGGGGAGACCTCCGTATCAGCATAGGAGAACAAGCGAGGGCTTGTGGCAGAACAGTAAGTGACATCCAGAAAGTACTATGCTCGGCAGGGAGCATTGTGGGAAAGCAGTCCTTAAAGGCCAGCGGGCCAATCCCGGAGGGGGGTGTGAAGGTACTGCTCCAATGAGTGAATACAAGGCTGGATTGCAGTGATAGGTTGCACAGCTGCAGTAGATACCAGAAGCAGTGTGTGGCAGTATTGCTTTGGTGAGTGAATCCAGGCTGCAGTAATACCAGGTGAAGTGTTCCAGAACTGCACCGGTCTGCAAGGTAAGGCAACCAGTAAACCGCGGAGCGGATTCCTTACACTTCCTAAAAGAAGTTAGCAAAAAAGAACTTTAAAAAAACGCTTAAACAACTCTCCCGTCTCCTTATATTTTCACTGGAGCTGGACTTAGAAAATATTTTGCTATCGCCACTTTATACTAGGTGGGAGATACACCAAATCCTCATACCTGGTTTTGGGGCGTTGGAGCATATACTGGGGGGACCCTTATTATACCGGGGACCCCTTGAATGTACCCCTGATGTGACATCCCCATGCCCCGTTCTACCGTTCTGGTCTGTGCTGAAGCAGGGAGACATGGCGGTGAGTAGCGTAACTGCTTCCTAGGGAGAATTTTGTCCAGTGGTCTGTGTCTCTATGTCCCCGGGAATCTGGTCTGCTTCCTGGGTACATTTTTGTGGTGGCCAGCAACTCTGGCCCCTTCTACCTAGACACATCCTGACAACACTTTTTCCGTAAAATCCCCCCTGAAACTCACGCCCTGTGAATCTCCACTGGTTGAACCTCCTGGAACGGCAAAACACACATACATCTTTTATTACAATACAGTAGATGCCATAACTGCTTGTCAAGCTGACACCCCAATATGGCTCAGGGATAACCAGCCTGAATCCCTGCAGCCAATCATGTCTTCAGATTCGACGTGTCAGAACAGCAGCGACAAATTTGAATGTACCAAAAGATGCATTGAAATAAATAGCAAAGACACCGGCTTCAGAAAACCGAGGCAAAATATTTTCTAAGTCCAGCTTTTCAGGAACAAGTTCTCAGAAAGGATCGTTGCGGTCACGGCTGGGTTTGCAAGCCGGTTTTAGCTCCAAGACATTTGGAGCTAACTCCCAGTGAAAAGATTTCAAGTCCTCTGGAGGAGAACATGGCGGTTGTGTCTGGAACTCCATGCCGATTTGGGTTCCAGGACATTTCGGGCTGTCTCGCCCAACTAAAGACCCTTGTAACTCATTCAATTTTAGCTAGGAAAGTCTAGTTTTTTTTCCCAGGTCCCAAGTACAGTATGTGTGCCTCTTCTTATGCAATTTGTGTTCCACTGTGTGTATGCCGATTTTCAGTGAATAGATTACAATTTATTTCACCACTTGTTTTGCTCAGTGAATGATCCCGGTCAAAAAGGTGTTAAAAGTCCTGGTCTCCCATGACAGTTGTGCCCCGTTTTTATCTCTACTTTAAAGCAGAGTAGAACAATATGTGCCGGTGCAGTAATTGTTCCATTATATTATAACGGCTTTGTTTTATCACAGGTTCCCCGTGCCGTGTGCACTGACCCTTGTATTCCAGGCTTCCGCAAAACACATCCAGAAGGAGAACCAGTTTGCTGCTATATTTGTGTTCCTTGTTCAAAGGGGGAGATCTCCAATGCATCTGGTAGGTGATACTTGTCACGAAAAGGGTTAAGCGCAGTTATTCCATACTTCCACTTACTGTTCCACTTCTCTTTGGTTTCTAGGTTTTTTGAATTACAGTTTATTATGGCGGATGCTGATTGTCATGGGAGACGAGGCAAATTTCACATATTTTTACCGGGATCGTTACACTGATCAAAACAAGTTGGTAAAACCAGTTGTCATTTATTCCATAGAAACAGACGTGGATTACAAAATACAAAAAAACACACCTACTGGGGGTCGGGGCAACAAAACTAGATTTTCCTAGCTTCTACAGTCCATTAAACAAAGTTTGTAGTTGACTGGGACTTAACCAGAAATGTCCTGGAACATAAATCGGCATGAAGATCCACATGCCACTGCTGAATAAGCTCAGGGGCCTTGAAATAACTTTACCACGAGTAAGTCCCAAATGTCCTGAAACGAATATCGGCGTTAAATCTAGCCGTGACCACTACGTTCAAGTCTGAGAACTTGGTCCTTGCAAGTGGGACTTGAAATATCTTGAAATATCTGAAGCCGGCTCGCTGCAATGTTCTCTGAGCATCTTTTGGTAGATTCAAATTTCCCACTGTTGTTTTGGCGCTTCAATGTTGGACGAATCTCTGCTGAATCTCAATACCGGATTGGCTGCTGGCTTTATTATAGTATTTCAATTCCATTCATAAATACTACAACCAATCCTGAGTGTGGGAGAATTCCAACAAGCCTATCAGAGCGATACCAGTTCTCTGAAGCCGGGCAAGCGGGACTTCTGAATCTGACAGGGGCATACGCTAACCTGGCACCTCTGTCACTTGTCAGTCAGAAACCTCCCACTGATTTAGGCTCCACACAGTCTGGTAGGCAAATGGTAGTACGGAGGATTTTTAATTCACCCCAGTATGTGGGTACTCCGCTTTCATGTTGTGGACCCGGGTAGACTTGGTGGCACCAGTCGTGGCAGCTACATGGTCTCTCGGAACCAATGGACCTGGAAGTCCCCAGCTCATAATACCAGGCACCAACATCTGTACCTTTAAAACACCATGTAAAAAAATATACTTTCCCATATTTTTTCTATGTCCCATGGTAAAATGAAAAAAACGCTTACAGGTAGGTTCATTCTCACGGCTATATTCTCTTATACCCTACGAGCCGGACTTATACTTTTTCTAAGTCTTTTTGTGAGAACGAAAAAAAGCTAAGGTTCATTATCAGGGCTATATTCTCAATACACTGAAAACCGGACTTAGGTTTCTTAAAAACCCTCGCAACCTCATAGATGGTTGGAGTACCCCCAGAACCTCTATACTGGTTCTGGGTAACCGGGCATATAACTGGGGATCCCTCTGTTACTGCGGGGACCCCGGTGCCATTCTGGGATACCTTACACCCTTATGCCCGCTTTACCTTTATTGTCTGTGCTGAAGCAGGGAGACCTGGCGGTGAGTCGTGTAACTGCTTTCAAGGGAGAATTTTGACGGGAGTGCTGTGTCCGTATGAAGCCGGGAATCTCACTTGATGCCCGGGTACATTTTTGGGGTGTCCAGCAACACTGAGCACCGACAACCTAGACACAGTTTGACAACCCTTTTACTGCATAATCCCCCTTGAACCTCATAGCCTCGCAATCTCCACTGGTTAGCACTCCTGGAAAGGTAAAACACATACATTCTTTATTGTCACACAATCACATACATTTCATGTACAACCACTGGGTCCAGGAGCTGACACTCTAAACCCTGAAATATGGTTCAGGGGTAACCAGCCGGGCATAATACCTTTATTGATGGCCTGGTTACCGCCTCACCATCACACTGATAGATTATATAGCAAAATTAGAACAATGGAAATACAATATAAACCCCGGCGCTTACAATTGCAGTTTACCCCAGTCCAAAGAAATGTCCATATAGCTTTGAAAGTTCTCTTGATAGTCCAAGTGGAAATGATGTGAAAAAATCTGCTACTGGCTGGTACCCCGATATTCTTCCTGTATATGGATAGATAAGGGGAAACAGACCATTGCGCAGTAACGAGCACCAGGTTTCAATTAGAAAGACAATAAAGGTGTCAACTTACAAGAATAATGATGTTATGTTCAATTGAGAGAATCTGTTCTTTGGTCCACGTATTCTCCTATACTTCACGAATCCCATGTGTAGTTAGTCCTCAGTCAGCCTCATCTACTGGTCCGTCACAGCTTAATACCCGAAAGTATTCTCAGTGGATCCCCAGGAATGAAATGACAATAGGAGATAATGGTGCAGACCGCTAGAAAATGTAATATGAATAAAAAACAGCCAAGAGCTTACTCACATAAACTTTGCTGCTGTAAAACAGCTGACAATGTGCCGTCCGCAGCTTGTATCGGGTGTTGAGCCTGGTGCACTGAGCTGCAAGCCCTCTCACTGCTCGCAGTCTCAATGCCAGCGCTACTCTCCGCGCAACTGGATGACGTCACACGATGGTGCCACCACGATCCTCCCTGCCAAACGAACACCTCAACTCCTCAACTCCTCCTTCCTCAAATGCGTTTCGTGACGCTAGAACCGTCACTTCATCACTCGTGTATCTGATGACCAGGGGAGGTGGTTTACCTCAAAGTGCAAATACAGCAAAATGGCCAAATAACCTACAGATCATATAGGCATGGCACTATAGCATAATTTACCTTAGTACCCACGTAGGTATGGTCTGGGAGAAGAAACAAGTATATATATATGCCCAGCGCTATACTACCTTATCTTCAGACCCCATGTAAACTGACCGTCTCTTCCTGGTGCACGTCATGCGTCTGACGTCACCATACACCGACGTACGTACATATAGTGCCATGCCTATATGATCTGTAGGTTATTTGGCCATTTTGCTGTATTTGAACTTTGAGGTAAACCCCCTCCCCTGGTCATCAGATACACGAGTATCTGTACATATATCAATTTGTTACCTATATGTATGGTCAATGATGTAATAAGATATATACTCATGTGGAGAAAACTTCTCTATGTCCTCAATATGCGCTATTTTGGGTGGTTATAACTGCTCTCCATGCAATTTATTCTTGGTGTGAAGTTCAACAGCATATCTGTATATACATCCATTTCCTCCCTTTATACCCTATATACACACAGAATACCTTTCCTTATGAGCATAGGCTGTATTTACACACCAGCTCACCCTATATTCAGCCTTCTTTCCAGTTGGGGATTTGAATGTCCTTTGTCTACATGTTCCCTATATTTGTCTGTTTTGTCTAATATTGATTTAATAAAATGTTATTATTTTTTTGATTTTAAAACTACTTTTGAGTCTGTTGCAGGGGGTCCCTTGGATCCCTTCTTTGGTCCTATTAATTATACAATATCCATCAACTACAGTAACGACGTCTATAACTGGATGTTGCAACTTTAGAGTGCAAATTTATAGGTTTTATAGTGACCCCCAGTGGCCACTTGTTCAAGTATCAAATAATGCAGCATATTACACCAAGAAGTTTCTTGTGCAGAACGATGCCTCCGACTACGGTATTGGTGCTGTACTCAGCCACGTGGGCAAGGAAGCGGATGAACATCCTGTTGTATACCTGAGCAGGAAACTGCTACCCTGGGAAGTGGCCTACAGTATGCCACAACTGGCCATTGTTTGGGCTCGGAGGAAACTGCAGCCCTACCTTTATGGCAGGTCATTCACGGGGATCACAGATCCCAACCCACTAAGTTGGCTGCAAAGGGTTTCGGGGGAGAATGGCAAACAGCTTCTCTGGAGCTTTGCTTTAAAAAAAATTGACGATCGAGCCCCTAAATAGTGTTGGGACTGAAGGGGTTAATGTGTAAACTGTGTGTTATAACTTGCATTCCCCTTCACCATCTGCATTTGTCCCAGATTGCAGCTGAATTTCCCCGCTGCAATGCATTTTAAATGGTGTGTCCCCTAAATCATCTTGGGAGGGAAAGGGTTAACTGTATTGTGAGTATAATACTGTATTTCGTGCCCTAAAGCGCAATTCCTTCACTGGAAAATGTATTTTAGAACTTGTCAATGTTTTTGCTATAAGTTATAATACAGGGCCAAAACTCCCCAAATGGAGCTTTGATGGGTTAAGTGTATGCAAGAGGAGAACACTTAAAGTCCTTTTGTGAGGTCCTCCACTTTGCGACCCCTGTGGATAAGTAACACCAGAGGGGAGAGAATATGCTGATCAAAGGGGCTATGACTCACCCCATTGAATATGCAGACTGGGTCTCACCACTAGGTGATAACCATTTTGCTTTTCAGGGGTGACACCTGGAGACAAAGCTTTGACAGTCTACTGACACGTCAGCCAGACTCAGAGTCTCCAGATATTCTGAGCCCTTCTTAGTAAGCAGTGCTACCAAGCTGCTCCCTGAGCATGCTCAGAGTTACCTGGGCTGGCCTTATGACCATTTCCAACGTTACCTGGCAGGATCTGATAGGTGCAAGATAATTCATTGCCAATCCGATGAGGCTCATGTTAAAAACCAGGTTGCTTAGCTTTAAAGGTGCTTGCAGCCTCATCCCTGTGTTGCTGTTGTTGAATCCTGTGAAGATCTAATCCTGAGGAAAGAACTGCTACCACTGTGACCTGGTATTTCATTCCTGTGATTTGCTATTCATGATGTCCTGAATCCAAGGGTGAACTGCTATCCCTGTGTCCAGGTATTTTGCCCTATACCATCATGTAAGTGTTTTTATCCATGTTACTCATTTCACTGTGTGTATTATTCTGAAAAGAAATAAACTTACAGGTTTATTTTATCGCTGTCTTGCTACAATCAGTTCCCAGTGATTTTGTGTTGATAAGTTCTGTTTCACCGTGACAACCATCCAGTACAAGAAAGGCAGTGAGCATGGTAATGATGATTGACAGTCCTTGTGAACCAAAGACCTCAAGAAGTGCAAGGCTTGCGGAGCAACCGGATGTGTTGACTGCCACAGAGTCTTCATCTTGAGGGGTGAGGTGTGATGGTGAAGGGATAACCAGGAACACAAATAAAGGTTAAGCCCATTTGGTTACCTCTGATCCTTGTATTTGGGTTCTAGTGTGTCAGCTCTTGAGCCTAACCGATGGTAATGCATCACTTGTATTTTTGCAACAATAAATAATTTATTGTGTTTTTTCATTTCCATGTGTGCCAGCAAGCAGAGATTGCTGAGCTATGAGTTTCAAGGGGGGAGGGTTGCAAAGAAAGTTTTGTCAGAATGTGTCTAGCTAGCAGGGGACCAAAGCTGCTGGATACCCCAAAAATGTTCCTAGGAATCAGGTCTTTTTCCGGATACATATAGGCACGGCAATCCCTTTGAAAATGCTTGCATGACTCACCACCTGACTTCAGCACAGACCAAAAAGGTAAATGGGACATAGGGATGTGAGGAGTCCCTGAAACAGTCAAGGGGTCCCTAGGTTAATGGGGATACCCAGTAAATGCCCAGGTCACCCAGAACCCGGTATAGGGGTTCTGTGGTACTCCAACCATACATAAGGTTGTGAAAGTTTTTAAAGTCTAAGTCTAGTTTATAGTGTGTGGGAAATATGGCTGGTAGGAATAAAAGTACAGGTTCTTATTCTATTCCCCGTAACCAAAAGACTTAAGAGAATTTAAAGTGTATGTTCTTATCAAACAGTCTGTTTTAAAACATATACAGTATGTTTGTGCACTGTATAATGAGCTGGGTCTTTCAGGACCAATGATCCGAGTTTGCTACCAACTTTGATGCCAGCAAGTCTACTCAGACATCGGACATGAAAGTCTCAGAGGTTGCCAAGTGTGAAAGTCATTTGGGTACCGCAGTTAGGCTCAAGTTCTCACATCCGGGTGTGAATGGATGTCAACCGACCACCATTTGCCCCAAGCCACACCTTGAGGAGCATAGCTCAGTTGGTGGGTTCTGAATGACAAGTGGCAGAGGTGCCAAACTGGAGCATTCCCTTGTCAGATTCTGAATCCGTGCTTGACCGGCTTCAGGAGACTGGCAGCGTTCTCATTGGCTGGTGGAAATTTTCCCAGGTTCGGATTGGCTGTAGTATTTCATGAATGGAAGCTGAAATACTATAAGAATCCCTCAGCCAATCCGTTCGCGAGATTCTAAGCGCCAGAACAGCAGCAAATTTTAATGTACTAAAAGATGCTCTTGGAGAAATAGCAGCGAGCCGGCTTCAGAAAATTCAGGTCTAAATATTTTCTAAATCCAGCATTCCGGGACCAAGTTCTCAGAAAGGAGCGGTCGTGACTGGAATTTTATGCCAATTTTAGCTCCAGGACATTTGGAGCTAAGTTGCAGTCCAATTATTTCCAGTCCTCCGGGGCAGATACAGTGGTAGCGTCAGAAACTTCATGCCAATATGAGTTCCAGGACATTTCGGGCTAAGTCCAGGTCAACCCAAGACTTTGTTTTACATTCTATTTAAGCTAGGAAAGTCTAGTTTTGTATCCCAGACCCCCAGTAAGTGTGTCTTTCTTATGTATTTTGTGTTCTACTGTGTGTACATCTATCTTAAGGAAATAAATGACAATTTGTTTTACTATCTTGTTCTGCTCCGTGAATGAACCTTGTAAAAAAGTGTAAACTGCCTGGTCTTCTGTGACCCAAGGGACTCTAAATAAGAATTTTCCCTGACCAAGACTTAGCAAAGAATGTCCTGGTACCCAAATCGGCGTGAAGTTCCACACGCCACCACTCCCATCTTCTAGAGAACATGGACTTTAATTGTCCGCGAGTTACCACCAATCTCCTGGAATTCAAATCGGCATAAAATCCCAGCCGTGACCACTACGTTCGTTTTTGAGAACGTGGCCACAAAAAGCTGAACTTAGAATCGGGCTGGTGTGCTTTTCTGTCTTGAAATCGAAGCCAGTTGCTCTGCTATTCGCGCAAGAGCATCTGTGAAATGCCCACCTGTGCTTCTTTGGACTGAGGGCACAAATCTGATTGGTGCATCGATACTTAAAGTATTCTGAGTTTCATTCACTATCAGAGCGTGGGAACTTTCTCAAGCAGTCAATCAGACACAAGTGGAAGAAAAAGCCAGGTTAGCTGGAAATCTGAATGAACGAAGGGACATGCAAAATTTGGCACCTCCAACCCTGGTTCCCTCAATGTCACCCGTGGTGACAGGTTCCTCCATGTCTGGCAGAGCAAATTTCAGCCTGGATGACTGCCATTGATCACCGGACTTGGGTACTCAGCCTTTTCCTGCTGTCCATCTGCCTTCACACCTCTGGCATCCTCTAGCTGCTTTGAACTCCAATGTCAAGCAGACTTACTGGCACAAACTTGGTAGCCCTGGCAGTCTGTTTGGACATCGGTTCCAAAAGGCCCCAAGGTCTGTACATACATACAGTACTAACAATGTATTAATAAAATATGTTCTAATACATTTCTTAAGTCTCTGGGTATGGGGAATAGAATAAGAAAGATATACATTTATTCCTTTCAACCTTATTCCTGTACACTATCTTAGAAACTTAGACTGGACTCTGAGAGTCCCCCCACAACCTTATCTATGGTTGGGGATCCCCCTGAACTCAAACTGGTTCTGGGACACCTGGGCACTACCTGAGGTACCCACGTCAATCTAGGTATTCCATCAGCTACAGAGACACATACATCCCTGTGCCTCATGTACCTTTCTGGGCTATGCCAAAGCAGGGAACTCTAGCGGTGAGTTGCGCTTGCGTTTTAAAGGGGAGATATTGCCGGGACAATGTGCCTACATGTATCCGAGAATCAGTCTAATGAAATAAAAATCTTCAGAACTAAATGTTAACAAACAAATTCTGTAGGAGCACTTTCCAATGACCGTGAGTTACTCACAAATGTCCTGGAGCCTTTTTCGGCATGTAATGCCCGCCGCAACCGCCAAGTTCCTCAGACCGGAACTTAAAAACTTTTCTGAGTTCAAAATCCTTGAAGACGGCTCGCTGCTATTTCAGATGGAGCATCTTTCTTGTATTTCATATTTGCTGCTGATGGTTTGGCGCTTAGAATCTGTCTTTCTGATTGGCTGCAGGGTTCCTTATAGTATTCGGAGTCCCATTCATAAAATACTCTAGCCAATCAGAGCGTGGGAATTTTACTACTAGCCAATAACCAACTTGCCAGCACCCTGAAGCCGGGCGGACACCTTTTTCAATTCTGCTAAGGCGCATTTGCCAACCTGGCACCTCTGCCTGTCACGGGAGACCAGGATTTAACACCTTTATACCTGGGTCATATGATTGATCAAAGCAAAGAGGTAAAATAAACTGTAATTTATTTCACAAAAAGACATACATACAACGTTCCACAATTTAAAGTCACAATACACTTCTGGGACGGGGGAAAACAAGATAATTTGTTTCCAAAACAAAATCTTGTAAAATAAAGTCTGGAGGAGTAATTTCCCAGAACCGGGAGTTACTCGCAAAAGCCTTGGAACTGTCCTTGGTCAGCGGTGCCAGTCGCAGCCGCTGCTTACAACGTTCGTTCTTGCCGCTGTTTCTTGGCACTTGAAATCTTGCTGAAACTTAAGAAGCTTGATGAATCTGATCCCCGATGGGCTGCAGGAATTCTTATAGGGTTCAGAACACTATACCTAACAAGTGCAGCCAATCTCTCTGTGGAAATAACTTTTACCACCTATCCCGGAGTTGCCAAAACTTCAGAATCCTGGAAGGGGTGGCTTCAAATTCTAATAAGGGCATGCGCCAACCTAGCACCTTTGCCACTTAGCATATGGGACCTAACCCCTCTACCTGGCGACAGTAAGTCTGGTCTGGGCAACCATTTGCCAAATTGCCCAGACATCACTCTAGGATGGGGATACTGGAGTTATCCCTCCAAACCTGATACCTCAGAAGCTCTGAGGCTTTCAACTCTTGACTCCAACAGACAGTGTGGCATCAAGCCAGCAGGTTGCCTTAGAGGTTCGGAGCTGAACTGAACATCCTCAGCTCATTTACAACGAGACACTACACACATACTAAGGGGAGTTCTATAATAAAATGAGTGTTTCCCTATCTCCGGTGTTCTGAATGAAAGCCCAATTATTCCTATCATGTTTAATACATCTATTTAGGGGAACTTTCATTCATCAATTTTTATGAAAAGTTATAAAAATTGATTTATGGTCGTTTCTAAGTTTCTACCTAAACTGTGCGCACGGCCACTTTCAGAGCGTTATGAACTTCCTAACAGAAGTTAGCAAAAGCCGTTTTTTATTCTCTAAGCGCTGGATTTAAAAACATTTTCCCATTTTATTTTACTGTGTAAATCAGGTCTACGTTCTACACCAACTTAGTAAAAAGTTACCCAGCATATTTCTAAGTCCTGTGTGTGTGTGTTTGACTCCAACTGCCTGCACATTAATTCTCAGAGCTCTACGAGCTTCCTAACAGAAGTTAGCAGAAAAGCTGTACTTTTGAAAAACGCTTAGACACACTCCCCAGCTCTTGATATTTTCACTAGAGCTGGACTTAAAAAATATTTCACTCTTGCCACCTTATACGTGGTGGGAGATACTCCGAACCCTTATACTGGGTTCTTGGGGTTTGGGCATATACCGGGGGATCCTTGAATGTGATTTATCCCCCTGCCCCGTCTTACTGTTCTGGTCTGTGCTAAAGCAGGGACACCTGGCGGTGAGCCACCTAACTGATCATAGGGAGGATTTTGTCGGGTGGTCTGTGTCTTCATGTCCCCAGGCATCTGGTACGATTCCTGGGTACATGTTTCGGGGTAGCCAGCAACTCTGGTCCCCTTCTACCCAAACAAACCCTGACAACATTTTGACAGTAAAATCTCCTTGAAACTCACGCCCTGCGAATCTTCACTGGTTGGCACTCCTGGAACAGTAAAACATACAGAAAACTTTTATTACAAAGCAGTTCACCTCCTGAACACCTCTTGAGGTTACAGGCTCAATGGGACTGTCCTGGCGGGATAGTCCATCCTTATTGCCATGCTCGCTGCCCTTCTTGTGCTGGATCATAATGTCAAAATCTTGCAGGGCAAAACTCCAGCGTAGCAGTTTGGCTTTCTCACTGGACACCCGTTGTAGCGAACTGAAGGGGTTGTGATCTGTGATCACTGTGAACGGGCGGCCGTTTAAATAGGGCATTCTTCAACCTGAATAGCATCACTAAAAATTTATAGAGGCCACTCGGAGTAATGAATGCCGATTTCTCCCTAGCCTACTGGGTCAGAGGGATCTGCCAGTAGCCTTTACTGAGATCCATGGTGAGTTCATCTAGCAACCCAACCATGCGGGGCATGGATAAGCATCTGATACCATCCCTGCATTGAGATGCTGTAGTTCTCTCTCCCCATGAAGCAAGGAGTGCGGTAATTTCAGGGGTGGTGGGTCCAGTAGCCATGGGGACTACCCCTACCGCACTCCCGAGAATCAGTCCTTTACCATTATCCCAACGATCACCCTCTCCCTCCCCATGTTCATCTCACTCCGGGGCTGGATTAACCTCCTGCGAACAGGGCTGAAGTG
Source organism: Ascaphus truei (assembly GCA_036426205.1). Classification (NCBI taxonomy): domain Eukaryota; kingdom Metazoa; phylum Chordata; class Amphibia; order Anura; family Ascaphidae; genus Ascaphus; species Ascaphus truei. The sequence continues at coordinate 151,055 of WSYH01000556.1, forward strand.
TGATCACTGCTGCTGCAGGTATGGGCTCGTTGCCCTTAGGCAAAGCAATACAGGCTTCATGGCATTCCTAGTCCTCCTCCATTTGTACATTTGACTGACCAGCTATCGGTAACCCATAACTTTCACAACGGAAACGACCCGAGAATGGTCCCAGGACCGAAACCATCCTGATCGCTTATCCATGTTCGCCCGCATGCACAAAGTTAGGTGACAAAGTGAATGTCACGGTGAGATTATGGCAGGCTGTATAAGGTCTCATAAATATATATACTGCTGCGGCCAAGTTTATTCGAGCATTTGCCCGTTCTTGGCCGCAGCAGTAGCCTGGCGCGCGCCCGAGAGTGACGGGCGCGCGCGAGCAGGCAGCGGAAGAGCGCCCTCCGATCGGGGCGCTCTCCCTGACCGCGTGCCGGGTCCGCGGTCCCCCGGAACCCCCTGCCGCTGTCTGCGATCGCGGGACACCAGGGCTCCCTCGGGGAGCCACTGGACGCGCGGTGCAGGGGGGCGCACGCTCCCCGAAGACCGCGTGACCTCCGCAGCGTCTATGAGCGCGCGCAGCCGATGGGGACGGCACTAACTAGTCAAGCCGGGAAATCTCCCGGCTTGCGGATCTGGCCGCTGTGTGATAAAGTGTGTCGGTAGTGTAACAGATGATATATATTTATCACTGGGTCTGAACTGGAACGAGTCTTAGATATAATAAAGTTAGTTTATTCCTTAGGATAGGTGAACACATGAATAGTACAGTAACAGACAAGAAGTACACTTACTTAGGGGTTGGGGAAAGAGAAGTTAGATGTAGCATTTCTCTTTAGCAATCAGGTAATCATTCAGGTGATATCAGGTAACCATACCAGCAAACGAAGATTAACAACGGAATATGGGTAACAGCAGTTTATATATCTTTTGTCCCTCTATTCTTAACCTGAAGTACCTGTGATTGGTGTTCAATTATCTCCAGCCAATCTTTGATGGGGGAACACATTTTTGGACAGGCCCCCCTGCTAGCTGGCCCATGCGCAGTAGAACTCTGAGGTCTCATTTCTGTAACCCCCCATAGGCAAATGGAATGCCAGCCAGTCTACCCATCTGGATCTCTAGCAAGATAACCTTTGTTGGAAGGTGATAACTGGGACACTTGGAGACTGCTCTGGTTTGAGCCTCCTCCACCATTAAATCATCAGGGAGGGTGACAAGACCCTTTGAACAACACTTAAATCCTAGACATTAGGGCGCCTCTTGGGCCATCTGCTATCCTGGTGGACAAAGGAATTTCCTCTGAGTCTTTGTCCATACCTTGGGACACAGTATCAAACATGAAACATAAACGTATTAAAATATCCGGTTCCATTGGGTCTAGCAGAACCAAACTTCCCAGTTCTCATGGCCGGAACTGGGACACCATATGATCCAAAAAGCGACTTGCTACGACCTATGGAACCGGAGTTACACAAATGCACATTAAATCATTTTTCATTTTAATACAAAAATCTCCGCTAAAAAAAGAAATCTCAGCTTTTCACTAAATTCCCATTGAAAACAACGGGCTCCTCCGCCATAGACTTTCAATGGTAAATTGCCGCCATTGAGGTCAATGGGGTTTCTCCGCCATTGAAGTCTATGGGAAAAGTCCTGAACCTTCAAGGGGGTCCACACCCCGTCGGGTTGGTCCAGGCGGGTCAAGGATGGTTCTGCAGTGATGCTGGAGCAGTGACTACAGACACCCCAAACCTCGATCCGCTGGGCCCTCCGGAACCGGAGATATGGAGTACCAAAATACAGCATTTCACACTTAGTCATTTTTCTGAGCCGTTTCTGCCGCCGCCGGCAAAGCCTATGGCGCGACCCGTTCTTCTGGGTTCGACCCTTATCGGGGGTCCAGGATGTGGGGACCCGGTTGTGGTTGAGTGGGGGGACGCCTAGGGACTAGGGGCAAAAATAATTTTATTCCTAGGGGCCCTAGAACTGTTTATTCCCACGCCACTTGACGTTGACCTTGACTTGTAAGTGATCAAAGCTCTCCTATTGAAAATGTATCCGCTTTGCGGTTTGCGGTCTGGATGGCAGCCAACTTGTTCTTCGAAAGTTACCTCGAGGAACCTCCATTGAAGTCGATGGGCCCATTGACTTTCAATGGGAAACCGCCGCTCTCCCTCTCGGACGCCACCTGCTGGTCTTTACAGGAAACAGGACTAAAACAACAAGATTCTCCATTAGAATGCATGGAGCCCTAATGGCGGCCAATGGGGACCTGCAAAATGGTGCCTGAAAAGGCGGGAAAACTTCACAAAGAGCTATAATCATTAAAGGACTATTAACCCTTGTGCTCCCGGATGGATTCTGGTATGTGTGTGATGCAGACACTGAGTAAACCAGACATTACAATAGAACAGGGGAACAGGGGAATACACATGTACATGTCATTACAGGGGTTAAATTACTGTTCTGGGTCTTAGCCCAGTTAACCCTTTGACTCCCGGGTGAGGTCAGGGGATGGCCAAATGGGGTGTAATACCTTTAATCCCGGGCCACCCCCTTTCTCCCTCTACAGTGAATCTGTATTTTTTTGTGCTCTTGTGAAACGTGTGTTTGCTACCTCTTGCTTTGGGAACTCGCTATCTTCGAGTTTCTTGCTTTGCTATAGGATCCTGCAGGATGCTATACCATAGGCTCAATCGTTCACCAGTAAAATAAAGCCTATCACGGGAGACCACGACATTAATACACCTTTTATACTGGGATAATATGATTGAGCAAATCAGGAGGTAACTAAATTGTAATTTATTTCACGTAAAGACATACACACAATGTTGCATAATGTACAGTCAAAATACACTTACTGCGGTGGGGGCAAACAAAATCATTTGTTTCCAGAACTAAATGTTGCAAAATAAAGTCTGTAGGAGCTTGTAAGGGACGTGTGCAGAGGTACGTAATGGAGACTGTTTAAAGTGAAACTAAAATTAGGCTTTATTGCGCCTTACCATTTAACACAGCAAAACATTCAAAATAAGCCAAATAAAAACCTACTCTGCTTTGGAGAATATCTACACATATAGTCCAGCCCTCTCTAACTGGGTGGTTAGCTAAGCTAATTACCAGACCAAATATACTGTATTAATAGATGTATACAGATATATAACAGTCCCATAAGAAAGTCTTATCTGTTTCTTGTAGCTGTAGGGGAAGGGCACTCTGCTCTCCTGGGTAAGCACCCTTGTGTGCTAAGGCAATGTCTGTCCAGGTATAGAGAGGTCTGCTCCCCTTTGTCTTGCTGTCCGCCTGCAGTCTCTCTGAAGCTCAAGATATCTGCTGTTCCAGGTCAGCCCAGTTGTGGACTAGGGAGCTCTGGTCTGTCCTTTCTGGGTCAGCCCCCAATTGTGAGCTCAGGAATCCTCTTCCTGTGTCTCACATGACACTATTTCACAGAGCTCTGATTAGGAAGGTGGAGTTGGTTAATTGCTGGTGTGCAATTAACCAGCACACTTCTGGATCAGAGGCAAGTTTCTTAACAGGGATATGTCCCTGTTACAGAGTAATTTCCCAGGAGCCGGAGTTACTCGCAAAAGGCTTGGAACTACCCTTGGTCAGTGGTGCCAGTCGCAACCGCGGTTTACTCTGACGGAGCTTCTTCCTTCATTCTCAAATCTGCCGCGGATGTTGTGGCACTTGGAATCTGAATTGAATCTGCTTCTGGACTGGCTGCAGGGGTTCTTATCATGTCCAGAACCCCATACCTAACAAGTACAACCAATCTAACTGTGGGGATATGTATTCCCACCTATCCCTGAGTATCCAGTACCTCAGATACTGGGCAGGGGTGGCTTCCCATTCTGATAATGGCATGCGCTAACCTGGCACCTTTGCCACTTAGCATATGGGACACAACCCCTATACCTGGCGACAGTAAGTCTGGGCTGGGCAACCATTTGCCAAATGGCCCAGACTTCACACTAGGATGGGGGTACTTGTGTAACTTAACATTAACCCTCCCCTCCTAACACCTGGGCAACGCTGAGACTTTCAACTCAAGACTCTAGCAGACATTGTGGCACGAAGTCAGCAGGTTGCCTTTAGAATCCAGGAGTTGTAAATTCCTCAGCTCATTTACAGTTCAACACTACATGCATACTAAGTGGAGTGCTATTATAAAATGAGTGGTTCCCTTTCTCTGGTGTTATGAATGAAAGTCTAACTGTTCCAATCATGTTTAATACACCAATAAAGCGGGGCATTCATTCATCAATTTTTATGAACGTTATAAAAATTGAGTTATGGTTGTTTATATGTTTCTACCTGCACTATGCGCACAGTCAGTTTCAGAGCTCTAGTAGCTACCTAAAATAAGTTAGCAAAAGCAGCTCTAAAAAATGCGCAGGGGCTGTCTCACACTGTCCTGGGCTGTGGCAAGGCAGGGAGACATGGCATAACTGCTTCCCAGGGAGGACTTTGTCCGGTGCTCTGTGTCTTCATGTCGGGCAAACAGCAACTTGGTCCCCTTCTAGTTAGACGCAATCAGACAACACTTTTACCATAAAATCCCCCTGAAACACATGCCCTGTGAATCTCTGCTGGTTGACATTCCTGGAACAGTAAAACGCACAAAATACTTTGGTTACAGCATAAAACACAAGCCATTACTGGGAGTAAGAGTTGGTACTCTACATCAATTCTCCAATAAGGCTCAGGGGCAACCAGCCAGGCATAATACCTTTATTTTTGGCTGGGTTACCTCCTTACCATCACAATGAATTTCAAGGGGGGGTTTGCGGAGGAAACGTTATCAGAATGTGTCTAGGAGGTTGGAGTCTGGCATTGTTGGATCCCCTATAACTGTACCCGGGAGTCATGTCTGATTCTCGGATACATGTAGGCACATTACTGTAATGTAATATACTTGTTACATACGGAACCGATTGTGATGATGGGGGGGTAACCAGGCCATTAATAAAGACATTATGCCTGGCTGGTTGCCCCTGAGCCATATTGGGGAGTTTGAAGTGTCAGCTCGTCAACCCAGTTATGGCATATGAACTGTTGTGTAATAAAATATTTCTGTGTGTTTTACTGTTCCAGGAGAGCCAACCAGTGAAGATTCGCAGGGTTTGAGTTTCAGGGGGGATTTTACAGTTAAAATATTGTCAGGGAATGTCTGGGTAGAAGGGGACCAAAGTTGCTGGTTACCCTGAAAATGTGAAGATGGTGGATTGGTCAGCGCAAGGAGATACTGCTGCGGCACAGTTTATTCGAGCATTTGCCCGTTCTGTGCCGCAGCAGTAGCCTGGCGCGCGCCCGAGAAGTGACGGGCGCGCGCCGAAGCAGCGGAGAGCGCCCTCCGATGGGCGGCTCTCCCTACCGCTGCCGGGGTCGCCGGGTCCCCCGGACCCCCTGCGCTGTCCCGCGATCGCGGGACACAGGGCTCCCTCGGGGGGAGCCCTGGACGCGCGTGCAGGGGGCGCACGCTCCCGAAGACGCGGTGACCGGCGTCTAGACGCGCGGCACGCCGAGGGGCGGCCATAGCAAGCCGGGAAATCTCCCGGCTTGCGGATCTGGCCGCAGTGTAATAAACTGTGTCGCCAGTGTAGACTCAGAATTAGAGAGGGAGTAAAATACACAGAATAATTGTGTTAGATAACCATACGCATTTAATCAATAAACATATGTATAAATAAAATAAAATGCATAATATATAAAATATAAAATATATAATATATATATACTAAGGTTTACAGGAGGGGAAGGGGTAGGGGCAGGAGAGGAGGGGGAATGGGAAACGGACGGTGGTGTTTTTAAATAAAATGTAATAAAGAAACAATACATTTTGTTTCATTGACTCACACGGCCTGGTGTGAGACTGATCACACAGAGAAGGATTGATAAAAGGATAGACAAATATATGTCCTCTATATAGATTATAATAAACTCACACGGCCTTGTGTGAATTTCCTCTCTCAGAGAAGTCTTCTCAGACTGTGGCAAATCAGTCACGTCTTGCTATCCTCTCAGCGGCGGCAGTGTGTAAGTTGCTCTGCTCCCAGGTGCCCAAATAGCAAAAAATGGGCAAAGCCTGGGTAAGTAATAGGTCAAAATTTATTACATCAAGATGAAAAAAAGGGGTTTAACACTCACACAAAGGTAAAAACAGCCCAGTATCAGGCGTCGATCGGTCCGGTGGAGCCTTTTCCTCCAGTGGGGCTCCCGCTGGTGCGTCCGACAGTGTGACCGGAAGAGAGGATCTTCCCGGATGTCCGGTTGCTGTCTGGGTCCCTCACTCAATGGGATCCGGCAGGGAACTACGCGTTTCGCAGTGATGCTTCGTCAGGTTCCTGCCGGATGCCCACTATGCTCTCTCTTTATAGGCAAGTCAATCACCTATGCATCAATTACGGTTGATTTGCCCCATTACAGCATATATAATAAAATAATATCATCCGTCATCATATGTTTTTTACTGTGTCTTTGAATGTGGAACAGATATTGTGGAACATATATTTCTAGGGTAATGTTCTAGAGGTATATCATAATTACAGACCTCTATACATAGTGAATATTCATGTTCATACATTAGCTATTTCTTAATCATTTTGGAGATCCTCCTGACCATAAGTGGTCAGGCAATCAATTACAAATACTCGAATTTAAACACAGAATTTAAACACAGAAATTTGTTGTTACACACTAGGCAAAACTTCATTCTCAAGTTGAAAGATCCCATTAACAATATAAACAATGAAAAAGATATAAACAATGAAAAAAAAAAGCTGTGTGTGCTGTGAAACTTCTTTGACTTTTGTCACAGAAATTGTGTTTGTGATGTTTGAATTAAAAATCAAAATACAATTTCATTGACAAAACGCAAATAAATTTGGACTTTGAAGGTGCGTGCTCGGCACACATCCCCTGTATTAGCTATTTGCACTAAGCGTGAATTCCTCGTGCGTGTGACTGTGTGACTGTGTGTGTGTGCGTGTGACTGTGTGTGTGTGCGTGTGACTGTGTGTGTCCTCACATCACCCCCCTTCACCCCCTCACATCACCCCCCTTCACCTCCTCACCTCCCCTCACCCCCTACACCTCCGATAACCCCCTGCACCTCCGATCACGGCGGCAGAGCAGTCAGGACTGCGCGCTGTCTATAGCTCCCTCAGTGTGGTAGGAGGAGGGATGGGCACAGGTTGTGTTGCCCCGCAGTGCCGGGGATCAGGGCAGGGAGGACGGAGAGGAGGCCCATGTGTGACTGTAGCTGGGTGGTCCCATTCGGGTTAGGAAAGGGGGGGGCTGTCCCGGTCGGGCGGTCTCTGCTGTCCCGGGCAGCAGACGGGGCACGGGCAGCAGACGGGGCACGGGCAGCAGATGGGGAACGGCAGCACAGATGTCAACAGCCGCGGCAGCGGGCGGGGAACGGCGCCGCTGCCAACCCCTTCTGCGCATGCGTGGCTTTCCTCTGCGTCCCCATGACTACTGCGCATGCGCGGCATGGCAGTGGATGTGCGGGGGGAATGGCGGCCGTTAGGAGCGGCGCCGTCGGCTATCGCCGCCGTCGCCGCATATGTCATCGGCCATGTGGGGGAAGCAGCGGCCGTTAGGAGCGGCTATTGCCGCCGCCGTATCTGATTTTTTGAGCGGGTGTGATGTCAGTGTTGGGGTTGGGCTGAGCCAGAACACAGCCCGGCCTCAACTGCCAGCACTGACGTCACATCCGTTTCATTTCTGTCTCCACAATCCATTTTTGCCCCAGTTCGAATGAGGTGCCACTAAGGAAGTTTCACTTCAAAAATCACAAGCATACAGTATGAGAGAAATCTCTATACAGGAGACATCACCAAATGGAGTGCGGCGTCCAGGGCCATAAGGCCGGGCACTTTAGAACCGGATCGTGTCGACACCAGCTCCTATGGTAATAGCTGTTCAAAGTGTCTCCCTTGTCCTGCTGCATGCGGCGTGTCTAGATAAGATGTGCTCGCAATCTGCTGTTTTGCTTGCAGGGAGAATCAGACCTCCTCTTGTAGCTCTGCAACGCGATGTCACCTTATGTCGCAACGCGTTTCGTCATGTGGTGACTTCACATTTTCACATATACTTATTATCAATTAGTAACTTTTTTAACTCTACTTTTTGTGTGTTTTGTTATATATATAAAACAGATTAAAAGTGCACGCTGCATAGTGTAAAAATATTTAATAAAATAGTTTACGCTAAAAACAGTTTCACAAATGCAAACTCACAATGTTTCCATGAAATAAGTGCATTTCAAGCCCAGAGGTGCTAGTTACAAGGTGCCAGTCTGAGAAGGTCGTGGATCTCTGTGGCACTGTCGGGGGATACTTGCTTCTCCCGAAGATGTTCTGCAATCCACAATCGCTCGTCAGATGCACGGATTGGAAAAAAGTCTATGGCAAATGTTAGCAAGAGACCAAATATCCCAATGTAGAGCAGGAGAAACCTCTGTGTCGCCGCGTTTTGGAATGTCTGCAATGTGTAACGACATCATGGCGTCACAGCAGTGATAATATACCCCTAATGAAGTCACAAGCGTGTGATGAAACGTGTAGGGTCTTTTGAACTCCGTTTGACTGGGGCCTGGAAAACTGGCACAGTTGTGCTTCCAATGAGCTTATTTCATGGAAACATTGTGTGTGCATTTATGAAACTGTTTTTAGTTTAAAGTATTTTATTAAATGTTTTTACACTATGGAGCGTGTGCTTTTTATCTTTGTCCCTCCGGGTTTGGTTTATCCACTACGATGCTGCCCAAGACTCCTCCACCCTCTTGTTTTTTTGCTGGACACTACTTGACTTGTATTTGATACGGAACATTTTGAATATAATTATCTTCAACTTACACTTTTACTAATTGGGTTAGCACGTATTGCCTTCTGTTTTCTATCTATCTATCTATCTATCTATCTATCTATCTATCTATCTATCTATCTACACACATACAGTATATAGAATAGTATATATATATATATATATATACACATACACACACACACACACACACATGCTGTATATAATAGTGTGTGTGTATATATACAGACGGTGGAGCCCCGGAGTATTATATAGTATATATTGTGACAAACGGCTTACTCCGGGGCTCCACCGTCTGTCCGGGACTGTTAGAACACGGTCTTTTAGGGTAGGTTAAATGACGAGGCGTAACGTGCTGTTCCTTTAAACAGGCTATGCCTGGTTTATTCAGTCCCAGGCACTGAGACTACCACAGTGCATACAAAAGAAACACAAGCAAAACAAAAAGCCTGCTCACCTGAGCAATAACTTAACTAAGATTTCCCTGACTCAGGGTTGGAGTGGCTTTTCCACTTCCAACAACAAAATAAGGAACTTTGCAGTTTTAGAAAAAAGGAGTAGAATGATTTAACCTGTTTGGGGAGAGGCTTTTCCCCTCTCTGCTTCCAGAAGCCTTCCTGCCTCCAGGCTCTTGGGGAGAGGGAAGAGGAACCAGGAAATCAGTCTTAAATACCTGATTTCTAACTATCAGGACAGGTGACAGAAATCAGGCAGCAGACAAACTCTGGTCTGGATCTCTCATCCCTCAGTTCCAGCACTTGCCAAACTGTGGGATGGAGTGCATGTATTATGAGGCTGCACTCTCCAGCCTAAACAGGATAGAAACTGTTCAGTATCCTGGGAGCCCTATATATGGAATTTATTACCATCCCCTGGTTTCTGTCACATATCCTCCCCCCCAGCTCAGACCCCGAGGGATGAGCGACCATGGATATTAGGGAGTGCATCCTTGACAACCCGTCAGCATTGCCATGTTTGTGCCCTGACCTGTGTTCCACAGAAAATTTAAAGGGTTGTAGGCTTAGGAACCACCTGGTCACTCTAGCATTCTTCTCTCTGTTTTGACACATCCAGGTGAGGGGTGCATGATCTGTGACCAACTGGAATTTTCTCCCCAACAGATAGTATTTGAGCGTCTCTACAGCCCACTTTATTGCGAGACATTCTTTCTCGACTATGGAGTAATTTTTCTCCTGGGGATTTAGTTTCCTACTTAAATAAAGGATAGGGTGCTCCTCACCTTGAGACTCCTGGGAGAGTACAGCCCCCAGCCCTACCTCAGATGCGCCGGTTTGGACTAAAAACTCTTTAGAGAAGTCAGGTGTGACCAACACTGGTTGGGCACAGAGAGCTTCTTTCAGGCTTCTAAAGGCCTGTTCAGTTTCGGGGGACCACTTTACCATTAGCGGCCCTCTTGCTTTTGTGAGGTCGGTTAGTGGGGTTGCCTTAGTTGCAAAATTTTGAATAAACCTTCTATAGTAACCAATTAATCCCAAAAAGGTCCTTACTTGCTTTTTGTAACTGGCCTTGGCCAATTTTGTATCGCCTCTACTTTGAGTGTTTGGGGTTTGAGTAAAAATATGCCAATAGAATACCCCAGATACTTGGCCTCCTCCAGACCAATAGTGCATTTAGCGGGGTTAGCAGTTAGTCCAGCAGACCGAACTGCGTCAAGCACAGCTTGGACCTTTGGAAGGTGGGATTGCCAATCTTCGCTATGGATTACCACATCATCCAGGTAGGTGGCAGCATACCGAGCATGTGGCTTTAAAATTTTATCCATCATTCTTTGGAATGTGGCGGGAGCTCCATGTAAGCCAAAAGGCAGCACCCTATACTGAAAGAGGCTGTCTGGGGTTGAGAAGGCTGTCTTTTCTTTTGCCCTTTCTGTGAGGGGAACCTGCCAGTACCCTTTTGTTAGGTCTAGGGTTGTGAGATATCGGGCTTTGCCCAGTCTCTCTACCAGTTCATCAACCCTGGGCATAGGATAAGTATCAAATTTTGACACAGCGTTTAGTTTACGGTAGTCATTGCAAAACCTTGTTGTACCATCTGGTTTTGGGACTAAAACTATAGGGCTGTTCCCCCCACTTTGGGATTCCTCAATTACGCCTAGTTTTAGCATTTTTTTTAACCTCTAAACTTATAGCCTCTCTTTTGGCCTCTGGGATTCGGTACGGTTTAAGGTTAACTTGGACCCCCAGTTCTGAGACTAGGTCATGTTCAATTACGCTTGTTCTACCTGGCTGTTTAGAGAAGACGTCTTTGTTTCTTCTCACTAAATTCTGAACCTCTCGTTTCTGATGAACGGACAGGGTTTCAGCTATGCTAACCTCTGGGTCAGTTTCTCGATTCTCTGACGGACCTGAGGGTACTAGGGTTAACAAGACCTCTCTATCTTTCCAGGGCTTAAGTAGGTTTATATGGTAAATTTGCTCAGGTTTCCTCCTACCTGGCTGTCTCACCTTGTAATTTACTTCTCCCACTCTTTCCAAGACCTCATATGGTCCTTGCCACTTAGCAAGGAATTTACTCACTACGGTGGGAACCAGAACTAGTACCGTATCGCCTGGAAAAAAAATTCTGACCCTAGCACCCTTATTATACGTATTCCTCTGGGCCTCTTGAGCTTTTTCCATGTGTTCCCTCACTATAGGTAGGACTGCAGCTATGCGGTCCTGCATCTGGGCAACATGTTCTATTACACTTCTGTATGGGGTAACCTCGTGTTCCCAAGTCTCTTTGGCTATAGCCAGTAAGCCCCTTGGGTTTCGGCCATACAATAGTTCAAACGGGGAGAAGCCTGTGGATGATTGGGGAACCTCCTTAATGGCAAATAACAGGTATGGTAACAAACAATCCCAGTTTTTCCCATCCTTATCGACAGCCCGGCGTAACATGCTCTTTAAGGTTTTATTGAACCGTTCCACTAAACCATCTGTTTGTGGATGATAGACTGAGGTTCTGAGATGCTTGATTTTTAGGAGTTTACATAACTCTTTCGTTACTTGGGACATAAATTAACTCTTTTGCTATGTTTTTAGCAGAGGTGCTACGTAGGGGAACTGCCTCCGGATATCGGGTGGCATAATCTAATATTATCAAACCACACATATAATCAGAAGATTATAGACAGCCCCCTATAATTGCACTCAAGGTAGGTGACAAGTGAAGTATATTGTCAACTAGTAAATAGCTTGATATTAGCTAAATCCTAGCATAGGATACAATGCCAAAAGGTCACACTCAAATAAAAATAAAAAAAGGACTTTAATAGTTATGCTGTAAAACACGACGAAACACTATAAAAATGCACAACAGTGCATAAATAAAATCACCAGATGTGTAGGGTAATGGTAACTATACTGTATGGACGAATAGTGTACCAAATATATAGCTAGTAATAAGTCAAACGCTATATGTAAAGCTGCATTGTTGCATAACAGAAAATGCAAATAATAGGTAAATATTTGCAATATGGAGGGAAGGTAAACTGACAGTGTATTAATAATAACCACTGTATCAAAGGTAATATAATCAACAGTCCCTCTGTGTTGTAAAAGAAATGAATAAACTCCGTATAGTGTAAAACAAGTAACCCATAAAGGGTGAGAGTACAGAGAATATCGGTATAGTACAAACGTTGTAAATGAAATGCTCAGGGTAGCGCACACCGCAAGGTGCGCAGTAGCAAATCCCCACAGAGTATATACAACGCAGGACCCAGTATGTAGCATACGACCTGATATCCGTGTAGCAATAAGCAGCCAGAAAGCTCCGTGGGCAGGCAGGAGCTGCCGTTACTCTATCCACAAGCCGCGCATGCGTCAACGTGATGATGTCACGGCGTTCCCCGACGTACGTTTCACGCGTCACCGCGCGCTTTCTCAAGGGGGAGGAGTAGGTGTGTATTATTTATAATCTAATATTACCAATATATGCTGATGTCCCCTAGCAGACTTTATTAGGGGTCCTACTAGATCCATAGCAATCCGGTCAAATGGTACATCTATTATGGGAAGGGCTACCAATGGGCTACGATACGCTTTGAACGGGGCGGTGATCTGACATTCTGGGCATGAGGAGCAATAATTTGTAATTTCTGCCAGAACCCCAGGCCAATAGAAGCTTCGGAGAACCTTTTCTTTTGTCTTTTCCACCCCTAGGTGTCCCCCCAATGGGTGACTATGTACGAGGTGTAATACTACATTACGGAATGTCCGTGGTACCAACAATTGTTTAGTTATAATTGATTTCCTTTTATCAACCCGTGCCCCAGTTCGAATGAGGTGCCACTAAGGAAGTTTCACTTCAAAAACCTCTGTATCAAGTTAAAAGTTGATAGATTTAGACTAAATTGATCGTAAAAACAGAATTAGTCACTTTAAGAACGCATATTAGTTATTTTAAGAAGCATTTTAGTTTTTTAAAACGCATATTAGTTATTTAAAAAACGCATATTAGTTATTTAAAAAACGCAAAACGCATATTAGTTATTTAAAAAACGCATATTATTTATTTAAAAAACGCAATTTTAAAAAGGCACTTTTATTGAACATTTCTGTGTACCTACACAATCATTGGAAGTTTATTAAATGCTATATGTATATGAAAATATAAAAAAATATAAAAATAAGGTCCCCCTTATTAATGTTGCTGTTGTGCTACATCCTCCAGATACCATAAGCAAAACTATACAAAAAAACATTTTTGTGGGGTTGGCTCCCCCATGTGGGCAACTTTCAAACTGACAGTTAGAGTTTGCATTTCATGTCTCTTCATTCTGTCTCTGGTGCTCTCACTTTTTTTGAAAGGGTTTGTTCCAAAATACAGTAGGAACTACTTTAAAATATGTATATATATATATATATATATATTAACATTAATATTCTATAAGATAGTCAGCCCACTAGATGAAGGGTTCCCAAATAAAATCATATTGCAGTAGACAACCGCGTGGCAGATAACCACTTTAACCATTGTTAAAAAAAACATGATATAATAATACAACAAGTTGCTTTAATATACTTTGTTGAACAATAAAACACAAATGGATTTGCTGGCATGATAGGCCTGAGAAGAGAAGACAAGAGAAAATAAGAGAAAATAAGGGGACACAAGGGGAAGACTCCTATTAGTAGACTTAAAACAATTATTCTAAAAAAGCCCCAATATCAATGTCGATATTTAATCCTTGGGGTGCCAGGGTTTTTAATCTGCAGATCCAGAAAGTTTCTTTTTTAGCTAGCTTAGTTAGCCTATCACCCCCTCTCCAATTGGGGGGAACCTGTTCTATGGCTCTGTATATCAGGCCAGAAGGATCTCCCAAATGTTGTTGTGCGAAATGTTTTGACACACTATGGGTCATTAGTTTACGTCGAATGTTGCCCAGGTGCTCCAGTATGCGGACCCTTAATGGTCGACTCGTACGTCCGACATACTGGAGTCCACATGGGCAACCTAATAAATAAACCACGTAGTCACTTTTGCAGTTTATAAAGTGTGCAGTTTTAAAGTGTTCGCCTGTCACATTGGAAGAAAAGTCTAACTTATCATTGGAACCTTGTTTACACGCTTTGCATGTGCTGCATTTGTAAACACCTGTAACGGGTATTTCCCCCCCCCCCAATCGCAGATCTGATGTGGGTGTAAGGAACATACGGTGTTACCATTGGTGTGGTGCATTACCTGTTGGCTCACAGGAGGGCTGAGCTTCCGCCACGGGAACCTGGGACATAACACAATACTAGGGGTGATCACTTACACGATGCAGCGCCTCCACCTGCGATGGCTCCCATCAGAGGGGGAGTGGTTCCTCACAGGACAATCAATAATAACATACACGGTGAGGTATAATAACTAAGGACTTTACTAACATGCAAACAACATATATCACTACAATATAATAATATAACCTGTGTCCCTCTCTAGAGGAGACACCTACTGCGTCGCGCAGGACGCTTCCCCAACACCAGGTGATCCCACCCAGTGTCCCGAGAATCCAACCCAATGTCCCGCACTCTTGGAGAGAACGTGGGTGACTGCGCAGTCACAGTTACACTAAGGGCCCGGTGGTGCACTTATGACTGTATGTTACCTGCCGAGCACTCCGGTACTCGGGTCAGCAATCTTCACAAAGGGTCAGACGTGTGATGCATCCGTCTGATCCTCCAACCGAACTCCGGCACGTGCGGACCGCCAGGGCGGTCCCACTCTGGAATCGTCTCTGTGGACCCCAACGTGGGTCCAACCGCGTCCACAGGAACAGCAGCAGCCGCTGTGTCCCTATCTATCTAAGTGGTACTAACGTGACAGGAACCCTAACCTAGGGCCTGTCCCTGTAGTACACCAACCTGTAGTGGCTTGGGGAACTCCTATGGGCCTGCAGGGGTTACGACCTGTCCCACTCCCCTAACTACCCAAGTCCCTTCAGCCTCACTAAATGCTTGCAGCCAACGTGCTGCGCAACAAGGTGCCTGCCTGCCAGACCTCACAGCACTAACAGCCGTGACTCTGACAAGGCAGCACTCTATACTAAGGGCAGCGTCCCTATCTTGGGCCTCCCTAAGCACTTACCCACTAAACTAGTGAGGAGTTGGGGCCTACCTGGGGTGTAGGTACCTATATGGGGCAGGAGCTGCACTCGCTCCCCGCACCCTTCCTTCCCTCACTGCTCCCTGACTCCAACTCTCTGTAACCTTCCTTTCCCAGCTCCCACTAATGTAAGTGGCAGGGTCCCTAACCTGAGGGCTGCCCCTGGCAACATTCACCTTACTGGGGAGCTGAGCTATCTCGGGCCCTGGGGGTGCTGGCCTAGTACAGGGAGTCCCCGACTCCTGTACCCTACCTCCTTCCCTGGGCTTCTCCGGTCTCTGACTGACAAGCGTGATCTCTGCCCGCGAAATGTATCCAATTCTGTCCAGGGCAGTCCTGCAGCCCTATTGGCTCCTATGAGGCACCTGGTGCCTCCCTCGCTAGGCACTATGGGAATTGTAGTCCCGGGGCACCTATAATAACATTGGGGCCGCGTGCGCACTTGCCTTGCGCATGCGCGAGTCTTTGGGGGCCGCCTCAACCCTTCCTGCACTTTCCCTACACTCGCGCGACATCTCCCTAGCTCCAGGAACCCTTCCGCGCCTGCGCGATCACTGCGCATGCGCGAGTGGCTATGTAATGCCGGCGGCCTCACAGACATGCTCCGGGAGCGCCGGGAGCCCAGCGACGCGATCGCGGCCTTGGCAACCGGCCGCACGCGTCCCTGGCAACCCCCGAGCAGGAGCCTGACCGCCCTCACCCCTGCGATACGCCGACGGGGCCGCCATTGAACTCGGCGGCACCCGCGATCGGCAGCTAGGTGAGGGGGGTACTGACAGGCTTGGGAGACCTGGCTACACACCTTTTGCTCTTGGTAGCCAATTGGCTTCCTTCTTATCGCTAGCAGTCTGGAATAGACTTGGTGCCAATCTATTTTTTAAGTTGTCTGCTCTTTTGTAGATGACATTTGGTCTTTCTGGAAGGTAGTTTTTGAGAGTGGCATCGCCTTGCAATAGATGCCAATACCCTGAAAATGTACCCATGAATCATACCAGATTCCTGGGGACATGAAGACACAGACTACCGGACAAAATCCTCCCTAGGAAGCAGTTACAGTACGCATCTCACCACAAAGCTTCCCTGCTTCAGCACAGACCAGAACAGTATAATGGGGCATGGGGATGTCACATCCCAGGTGTCCCCGGTGTACTATGGGTCCACTAGAATATAGCAGCAAAAATAGAGAGAAAAGATAGCGCACTGCAAAAATAAAGGGCTAGAGGCAAAAAATAGAAAAATGCTTTAATTAAAGTGCATAATAGCCTAAGCTAAGGTGAACAAAAAAGAAAAAGGTATCCCTAACGCGTTTCACGCCATAGGGGCGCTTTATCAAAGGGTATAATCCGTTAGTATGTGCTTACCTTAAATAGCAGCTCAAACACGGAAGTAAATTCGCGCCAAAAACCACCATGACGTCAGATGGTAAGTGACTAGGATGGAAGAGCTACGGAAGCTCTAGAGGGTAAAAATACCTCCATGCTCGAGTGCAAAGTAAGGAAGTCATCAACATACACCAATACAAGGTACAGATCACTGTTAAATGATCTAAGAAGATACAACATACTCATAAAATGTTTAAACAAGAAAAAAGAAGGGCACAGGGTGATCAAAGCAATTAATAAAAGATCATAACGAAAAATTAACACAAAAAAGAAATAATAAAAAACGGAACCTCTAGTAACCATGGTGACCAATGATAAACTAATGAATTTTTTTTAAACAACAACTTTATGCAAACAAAACAGCTAAAGTGTACCTAATGAAAAAAAACATAATATATAGAAATATACACATATATATAATATAATAGAATACATTGAACCACAAGTAATCATATATAGGTAATTATGTTAAAAAATAAATATATTAAACAAATATAGAAGTAATAATAAATAATGTGCATATAATGATTGTAAAGAAAAATAATGCACAAATGGTGCAAAAACACTATTAAATATAATGTAAACTATGAATACATGGATAAATGTTAGACAATGTGAAAGAATAATAATAATATATAAAAAATAATGAAAAAATATATATGTGTATATTTCTATATATTATGGCTTTTTTCATTAGATACACTTTAGCTGTTTTGTTTGCATAAAGTTGTTGTTTAAAAAAAATGTTTTCATTAGTTTATCATTGGTCACAATGGTTACTAGAGGTTCCGTTTTTTATTATTTCTTTTTTGTGTTAATTTTTCGTTATGATCTTTTATTAATTGCTTTGATCACCCTGTGCCCTTCTTTTTTCTTGTTTTAACATTTTATGAGTATGTTGTATCTTCTTAGATCATTTAACAGTGATCTGTACCTTGTATTGGTGTATGTTGATGACTTCCTTACTTTGCACTCGAGCATGGAGGTATTTTTACCCTCTAGAGCTTCCGTAGCTCTTCCATCCTAGTCACTTACCATCTGACGTCATGGTGGTTTTTGACACGAATTTACTTCCGTGTTTGAGCTGCTATTTAAGGTAAGCACATAGTAACGGATTATACCCTTTGATAAAGCGCCCCTATGGCGTGAAACGCGTTAGGGATACCTTTTTCTTTTTTGTTCACCATAGCTTAGGCTATTATGCACTTTAATTAAAGCATTTTTATATTTTTTTATTTTTTGCCTCTAGCCCTTTATTTTTGCAGTGCGCTATCTTTTCTCTCTATTTTTGCTGCTTTGTTGCTTGTTGGATCGACGCAATCCATTCCTGGGTACTATGGATTTCTGAGGAGATTTCAAGTGAGTTTACTCATTCTCCTTGCCCTGTATACAATATAACTGTGTTTTTTTTTATGTTTACTTAGGGCTCCAAACCTATAGACCTGGGGGTTACTTTAGCTTGATCTATGGGGTTGGTCTACCCTATGTTGGCTGACTTCCGTATTTCGTAGTTAGATACCCCATTACTCAATATACAGGTCTATTTTTATTAGGTTTTATAGTGAGCCATGTCTTCCTCAAATGCACAGTAATTGGGGGTTAATATATTATATATGTCACACCCAGTTGCTATATTGCTGCCATCTATTCCGGATTTTTGTAGCACCCATTGGGAGATTCATTTCTCTGTATTCTGTCCACTAGAATATGCTCAACTCCCCAGAACCTAGTATGAGGGTTCAGTGTATCTCCCACCATGTATAAGGTGGTAAGAGTGAAATATTTTCTAAGTCCTGCTCCAGTGAAAATATGAGGAGCTAGGGAGTGTGGCTAAGCGTTTTTCAAAAGTACAATTTTTACTAACTTCTGTTAGGAAGCTCGTAGAGCTCTGAAAATGAACATGCAGGCAGTTGGAGTGAAACAAACACACAATAAACCAATAAAGTTCCCACACGCTGATTGGCTGGCAGGTTTTGTGAATGGAGTCCCAAACCCTATAGGAAACCTTGCAGCCAATCAGGACCTCAGATTCAAAGCGCCAAACCATCAGCAGCAAATATGAAACATAAGAAAGCTGCTCCATCTGAAATAGCAGCGAGCCGGCTTCAAGGGGTTTGAACTGAGAAAAGTTTCTAAGTCTCGCTCTGAGGAACGTAGCGGTCGTGGCTGGCATTACATGCCAAGAAAGGCTCCAGGACATTTGTGAGTAACTCCCAGTCATTGGAAAGTGCTCCTATAGACTTTGTTTGTTCACATTTCATTCTGAAGTTTTTTCTTTCGTTAGCTCCCATCCCAGTAAGTGTATTTTTAGTGTAAATTGTGTTACATTGTGTGTATGTCTTTTCCTGAAATAAATTACAATTTATTTTACCTCCTTGTTTTGCTCAATCATATGATCCTGATATAAATATGTTAATAAACCTGGTCTCTCATAACACCGATGTCCAAACAGACTGTCCAGGCTAACAATAGGCGCAGGTAAGTTAGCTGGACATCGAAGTTCAAAGCAGTCAGAAGATGCCCAGAAGTGTGAATAGCATTTGGTCAGTTGGGAAAGGCGGAGCACCAGGTCCGGAGATCAATGGCAGTCCTCCGTGATATCACTTGCTCTGCCAGACCTGGTGGAGCCTGTCCCAGCGGGTGGCATTGAGATTGCCACCTCCATCCATGGCTAACTTGCGCATGTCTCTTGGCTACTTCAGAATTCCCACTGACCTGGCTTTTCTAGCCGGTTTGGCTCTGATTGGTTGGTTGGGAAAGTTCCCACACAATGAGTGTTGAGTGCTGAGTTTTGTGAATGAAACACAGAATGCTAAAAGAATCTGTGAGCCAATCAGATGCAGAGTTCCCTGTTGTAAGTGCGCAGCAGGCTTTTCAAAGATGCTTCTGCACAAATAGCAAAGCCACTGGCTTCGATTTCAAGCCAGAAAAGCTTGCCCGCCAGAGTCTAAGACCAGACTTTTGTGCCCAAGTTCTCAGAAACGATAGTAGCGGACACGGCTGGGATTTTATGATGATTTTTGTTCACGGAAATTTGGAGTAACTCTCGGTCAGGTTCCAGTATAGAACGTACCGATGGTGTATGGATATGCCTATTTGGGTTCCAGAATATTCCTGGCTAAGTTCCGGTAGGGGTAAGACTCTAATTTAGAGTTCCCTGCACATAGGAAAGTGTAGTTTTCAACCCCAGTCCCAAAGTAAGTGTGTCTTTTTGTCTGTATTTTGTCTATCTTTGTGTGTAAACGAATTTATGCAAATAAATTTACATTTACTTCATTACCTTGTTTTGCTCAATGAATGATCCTGGTAAAAAGGTGTAGATAGCCTGATCAACCATGACAAATAGCTTGTAAAATGTATTCAATTTCATATATGCTATATAGACAATATTTAAATTCAATAATGTGTTCAATGATAGTGAGAGATTCCTAAATCTGATAAGCAATTAGACTTTCTGGCATATATTTATTTCATTTTATCTCTGACGTGCTACTCACCAAGAAACTCGGTACTAGAGCGCGTACATACATGCAAAATGTTTTACTGAAAGATCTGAGTATTACTAATGTTTCCCCAGATATGGAAATATGTACACCGTGCCCAGAGGATCAGTGGCCCAATGAAGGCAGGGACAGATGTTTCCCCAAAGTTACAGAGTTCTTATCTTTTGAAGATGTTCTGGGTGGATTGCTATCTTTCCTCTCTTTGCTTCTATCCTCTCTGACTGTCATTGTCATGATGCTCTTTGTGAGGTATCGGGACACTCCCATCATCAAGGCCAATAACCGGGACCTCAGCTTTGTTCTACTCTGCTCACTCATGCTGAGCTTCCTGTGCTCTCTACTTTTTATTGGACATCCCGTGGATGTAACCTGTATACTCAGACAAACCTCTTTTGGTATCATCTTCACTGTGGCTGTGTCTTCTGTACTGGCCAAGACTGTCATGGTTGTCATCGCCTTCACAGCCACCAAGCCAGGAAGCAGGTTGAAGAAGTGGGTGGGACCCAGAATATCTCATGGTATAGTCATAGTGAGCTCATTTATTCAAGTTCTGATATGTGTACTCTGGCTGTCGATATCTCCTCCTTTCCAGGACGTTAACATGAACTCGGAGGTTGGGAAAATAATCATTGAATGTAATGAAGGCTCTTTGGTTGCATTCTACTCTGTCCTTGGTTATATGGGACTTCTAGCAGCTGTGAGCTTCATTGTAGCTTTCCTTGCTAGGTCATTACCTGACAGCTTCAATGAGGCCAAGTACATCACCTTCAGCATGCTGGTGTTCTGTAGTGTTTGGGTTTCCTTCATCCCATCTTACCTGAGCACCAAAGGCAAATATATGGTGACTGTTGAGATATTTGCTATGTTAGCTTCTGGCTCAGGGCTTTTCGGATGTATTTTTATTCCCAAATGTTATGTCATCCTTTTGAAACCACAACAAAACACTAAGGAATATCTAATGGGGAGATTTAATGCTAACATGTAGAAGGTGAAATGAGCATTGCCTTCCTTAATGTTTATTCTGTGCAGAATGGGTGTGCCTAATCTGATCAAGTTGTGGTTAGTTGACTGATTGAGCGCATAAGAATAAATGGCGGCACATACAGTATGATATGCCTATGATGTGGCATTCGTGGTGCATGTTAAAGGGAGCGAGGTATAAGTCAAGATAAATCACAAAAGTGATCTATGTAATGGTAGGGGGTAATCTGTCTCACAAATTAAGGTCAAGCCCAGTTTTGGTTATCCCTGATCCATGAATAAGGGTTCAAGAGAGTTAGCTTTTGGACCCAGTAACACTGTATAGTTTACTACATAACCTGTAATAAAAATATTGTGTGTTTTTCCCTTTCCGGGTATGCCAGGGAGCAGGAATTGCATGCTAGGGCATGAGTTTCAAAGGGGGTTTTGCAGAGGAATTTTTGTCAGGGTGTGCCTAGTAGCTTGGGGTCCGTAGTTGTCAGTTAACTTAAAAATGTACCTGGGGATCATGCCTGATTCTCAGATACATATAGGCACATTGTCCTTGCAATATCCCCCCATGAAAACGCAAACGTGACTCACTGCTAGAGATCCCTGCTTCAGCATAACCCAGGAAGGTACATGAGGCATAGGGATGAATGTGTCTCTATAGCTGAGAGAATCCCTAGATTCATGGGGGTACCTCAGGTAGTGCCCAGGTGTCCCAGAACCAGTAATGGGTTAATTAGATCCACAACCATAGATAAGGTTGTGGGGGGTGTCACGGGAGACCAGGTCTTTACACCTATTAAACGGGGATCATAACATTGAGCAAAACAGGGAGGAAAAATAAATTGTGATTTATTCCATTGAAACAGACGTACACACATTGGATTACAATATACAAGAGAAAACACAATTACTGGGGGATCTAGGCTAAAAATGAACCTTACCTATTTCAAATAGTTCATAAAACATTGTCTTTAGGTTACTGGGACTTAGCCCGAAAAGTCCTGGAACTCCAATCGGCAGGTAGTTACAGACGCCACCGCTGTATCTTTTCCAGTGATGCCAAAATCCCTTGACCAGGAGATAGTACAGTACCAAACGTCCTGGTACTCTTTTTGGCGTGTAGTTCCAGCCACGACTGCTACATTCTCTTTTGAGAACTTGGTCCTGAAAAGTGGGACTTAAAAAATGTCTTGCCTGAAAATTTCTGAAGCCGGCTCGCTGCTTTTACTCTAAGAGCATCTTTTGGTGATTTAGAATTTGCCGCTGCTGTCTTGGCGCTTAGAATCTGACTACCGGATTGGCTGCTGGCTTTCTTATAGTATTTCAGTCCCATTCAGGAAATACTACAGCCAATCCGAGCGTGGGAGAATTCCTACCAGCCAATCAGAGACTTGCCAGTCTCCTGAAGCCGGGCAAGGATGGATTAGAAAAAATTTGACTGGGGCATGCGCCAACTTTGCACCTCTGCCGCCTATGAGTCAGACGTCACCCGTTGAGTTAGGCGTCTCAAGGTCTGGGCTGGGCAGATGGTAGTCCGTTGACTTCCATTCATGCCAGGACAATGGTACTTGAGTTTAACTCCTCCGCCCAAATGACTTTAACACCTTGGTAATTTCTCAGACTTTCAAGTCTGGGACCCGAGCAAACTTAGTGGAACCAAATTGATGGCCACTTGGTGTCTCGAAACCTGGAACTTGGAAATTCCCCAGCTCATACACAATGTATAACATATACAGCTTTATACATCATTTGAATAAAAATCTTACAAAATATTTCTAAATCCCAGATGTACTTGGATTTACTGAAAATACATACCCCCACATTTTCAGAGCATCTAGACCTTCCTACAAAAAGTTAGTGAAAAACTAGCCTCAAATAATTCTTATTCGCAATCTCCCGAATCCTTGTATTTTTACCAGAGCCGGACTTAGAAAATATTTTCACTCTCTTGGGGCATATACTGGGGGGACTCCCACTATACTAGGGACCCCTGATTGTACCCGGGATGTTACATATCCCTATGCTCTGTTTACCTTTTTGGTCTGTGCTGATCAGGGAGGCCTGGCGGTGAGTCACGTCACTGCTTTCCAGGGAGGATTTTGATGGGAGGTCTGTGTCTACATGTCCCAGGGAATTTGACCTGATTCCCGGATATATTTTTGGGGTTGCCAGCAACTCTGGACCCCTTCTACTTAGACTTATTCCGCCAACATTTTTACTGCAAAATCCCCCCTGAAATTCATAGCCTGAGAATCTCCAATGGTTAGCACTCCTGGAAAGGCAAAACACACATACATTCTTTAATACAATACAATGCATGTGCCATATCTGGGTTCAAGAGCTGACAATCTAAACTCCCCAATATGACTTAGGGGTAACCAGTCAGGCATAAGACCTTTATTGATGGCCTGTTTACCCCCTCACCATCACAGGGGGACTCTCAGAGTCCAGTCTATGTTCTAAGACAATGTATGGGGAATAAGGCTGATAGGAATAAATGTATATCTTTCTTATTCTATACTTCCTTCCCAGAGACTTAGGAAATGTATTAGAACATATTTTATTAATACA
This sequence comes from Ascaphus truei, assembly GCA_036426205.1. NCBI lineage: Eukaryota > Metazoa > Chordata > Amphibia > Anura > Ascaphidae > Ascaphus > Ascaphus truei. Next base: position 174,888 of record WSYH01000556.1, read on the forward strand.
TTGTAAAGTTCTGTATGTATGTACTGTGATTGGGGACTTTTGGAACCGATATCTAAACAGACTGCCAGGGCTACCAAGTTGGTGCCAGTAAGTCTGCTGGACATTGGAGCTCAAAGCAGCTAGAGGATGCCAGAGTTGTGAAAGACAGATGGGCAGCAGGGAAGGGCTAAATACCCAGGTACGGGAACGATGGATGGAGGTGCAAAATTGCGCATGTCCTTTGGTTCATTCATGTTTCCAGCTGTAACATCCGTCGCAACTCCTGCCGGAAACCGCCCGGCTGACGCATCACACGGCAGACCCACGCGCCCACGCACTGCCAAGCCGGTACGCGCACGCTCTGAAGGGAGCCGTCGGCGCCTCCCACAGGGAGGAAACTCGGCTGCACGTCCGCATGACGTCAGTGCTCCGCGCCGCGCATCGCGCACACGTGTATATTGCCCGGCAACCAAAGTAATCACCAGGGAAGCCTGACCTGCAGGCTGTTTCAGATTAGTACCTTCATGACACCATTGGAGGACCAGATCACACCCCTGCAAGGTAATTGGATCCTTCCTACTTATATACCTGCTCCTGTCTGTCATTCCTTGCTGAGCATAAACCCTTGTTTATGCATTGTGGTCACCGCTGCTGTTTAGTTGTGTCTTGATCCCTGCTTGGCCTTTCCTGTCTGTTCTCTCCTGTCCGGTTCCTGGCTGTTCTTCGGATTCCTACACTCTCCTGCGCTTTGACCCCGGCATCGTCCCTTGACCATTCTACCTTCTATTACCCTGGACCTTGGCTATGGAAATCTACCATCCTCCACTCTCCAACCCTGAATTACGGCAAGTACCCTGACTACCCTGACCTCTCCAACCCTACGACGCTGTACGACTTGGACTACGCATTCCGGACAGGACTGCGTGGTTGTGGGTCGGTGTCTTTCCATCCCCACCTCAGCCCCGCGGTCCTCAGTCCTGTTTGTGGTGAGCGCAGCGTGACACCAGCTCACCCGGCTTTTTCTACCGGCTTGTCTCTGATTGGCTGCTGAGAAAGTTCCCACACCTGTGACTGGCTGTAGTTTTCTGTGAATGAAACTCAGAATATTATGAGGATCTATGAACCAATCAGAATCGTGGTCGCAGTCCAAAAGAGCGCCGGCGGGCTTTTCAAAGATGCTCTATCGTAAAAAGCAAGGCACCGGCTGCAGAAAAGCCTGCCTGGAAAATACTGGAAAAGTCCCACTTTTTGTGGCCACATTCTCAATAAAGCATGCCAGTCTCGGCTGCGATTTTATGCATTTTGAGTTCCAGGAGTTTGGTGGTAATTCGTGGTCAAGAAAAGTCCAAGTTCTCTGGAAGAAGGGAGTGGTGGCATTTGGAAGTTCACGCTGATTTGGGAACCAGGAGATTCCGGGCTAAGTCCCGGTCAGGGGGAAACTCTTATTTAGAATCCCCTGCAACTAGAAAGGCTAGTTTTAGACCCCAGACCCCTTCTCTTAAGTGTGTATTTTTATCTGTTTTTGTGTTATATTGTGTGTAAGCGAATTTATGGCGAATAAATTAGAATTTATTTCATTACCTTGTTTTGCTCAATGAATGATCCCGGTGAAAATGTGTAAACTGTCTGGTCTCCCGTGACAATCTAGTATACCAGCACAGCACAGATGTTGAAAAAGATGGGTAATTTATTGGTTCAGAATGCAGACATTCCAGAGGAACTGAAGCTTTGCGATTTAGTCTGCACTTTGGACTGATAAACTATTCAAAATATTCAGAGAGTCCCTGGAGTCTGTAGCAATATATTTCAGTAGGACGATTGGAATGTTAAACAAAGATGATAAGGACAGAAAAGAGCTGGGAAGCTGATAAAAGCAACATCAAGATGGGTAGTATATTTTTGTTGGACCAGCAAATGAGGAGACAGAAACGAATTATTTTGGAACAGCGAAAAACTAGTTTGATACAGGGAGAATAATGGTTGTTTAGTGAACTTTGACTAGTATACCTAAGGGGTTTTATAAATGTGTTTTTTGCAGGTAGTGTCGATTTGCTAAATCAACTAAGAATATACACACCATTTATCCTAAGGCCTCGTTCAGGGTGCCAGAGGCAGGAGTTGGAGGGCGGGCGTTCACGAGGGCGGGCAGCAGACTTTTTCAGGAGTTCAGGAGGCGGGGAGGGGGCGGGGCTACAGACAGCAGCTTAGGGATCCAAGTTGCAGTCTTGAAATCATTCTCAAGAATGATTTCATTGGCTGCCGAGGTCCCAGTGACGCTGCTGCAGCTTCAAAAAACGAATTGGTTTGTTTATTGAAACTGTAGCCAGCATCAACTCCGTACTTTGGAGACAGGGCAGCTGCTACCCTGACAACCAGTATTCAATTTGAATACATTGTGTCCCACGGCAGCTCGCACGGCAGCACGCCTCCCTCCGAAGCCTGCACCCTGAACGAGGCCCTTGAATAGATATAAAATCAGATCTTTCATCAATTGTAACACCAGCTTCGTTTTATATTTCATCACCTGTGGTTGTAACAGAAAATATGTCGGCAGAACAATTAGATCTCTAAATATCAGAATTGCCGAACATGTTAGACTCATCATCAAAAAGGATATTGTACATCCAGTTTCTAGACACTTCACAGAGTGTCCACAATGGGGGTATTGATAACTTTCGATTCTTTGGTTTAAAGCACATACCCATTAATATCAGAGGTGGTGACAGACTTAATTTTCTTAATAAACAAGAGATGTACTGGATTTTTACATTGGATACTCTCTGTCCCAAAGGATTAAACATAGAATGGGAACTTAAACATTTTTTATATGATTGAGATATTATACTGTTTGTTTATCAATATATTGTTTATTATTACATAATATTTTTCTCAATACCTTCACCACCTCCCCTTTACAGTTCATTTTATATATGTATAACTATAGGATTAATTTCATTTACATATTGCTCATCACATCTAGACATGTATATGTATAGTTAATTATATTGGATTAAGCATTGGTTCGGTAGCTCTTGGCACTTTTTATTACTTTTTATTACTTTTTATACTTCTGGTCTCATTAACATTTTTGATATATACATCGGATTGATTCAACCATATGTATCTGAGACTGGTTTTTATCTTATGTACTTTTTTGTCTTATGTATTTTCGTTATGTGCTTGTCTCCTGTGTTGGAAAAGTCACTCAGTGAACCTGTTGATCGTTATTATGCGCTACAGGTGCTGTGGGTTGACCCACTATATCAGGACTCATTTGTTCACTGGCGGATCACTCTTTGACAAAGCGCTTCGGCGTGAAACGCGTTACAGGATCCCCCAGAGCTCCACTTTCATGCTGCGTTCCGGTTTGCACCCTTAGGGTGGGAGGAGTTAGGATCCCGTGAGAGCAGTGCAGTGCAGTCTCTGTGGTTTGAGAGGCGAGGAGTCTGCCAGAATCCTTGGTTGCAAACCGGAACGCAGCCGAGTGGAGGGAGAGACTCTGTTACACCTAACCGGAGAAGTTAAGCTGTGAGAGAGCCCTTCTCATCTGGAGCAAACACAGGAGGCACAATACAAGCTGCGGGCGGCATCCTCATGACGTATTGATACGCATGTATTCATGTGAGTACATGTGAGTAATCATTCATTTGTTTTTAGTGCAGGCTAATCAGCCGGTTTTGTTAGGCTTATTGAAGCCGTTTTTTAAATACATTTGTGACCCCCTTCTTTGCTATTGTTCATTCCTTGTCTGGGGGCTCGTGGAGTTCGGGTGATTCTGGGAATCACGAAATCCCAAGAGACAAAGAAAGTACCCAGGGGATTCGTGGTGTATAAGAACAGAAAGGGAATAAAGCACAGATTGTCTCTACTGTACCCTGAAAGAAACACTCCTGTGTATTGAAGAGCAGCAGCAGTGAAGAAAAACTACAGCCATTCAATTCAAGTTTTGGACTTTGAGACACTCTTTAAAGACCGGATTGTTTCATATGGACACAGTGACTCTTTAAGCGCCAGGTATCCTCCTTTCATTTTCATTTTCACAGTCTTGTATGCAAATTGAGATATTTGCTTTGTGGGAAGCCTATGGCAGCTTTGACCTCTTGTTAATCACAATTGGTATTTGTTTTTTCACGTGTATGTCACACATTAATAGGTTTAGCGCTTGAGTTAGGGTATCACACTTTTTTAATTCCTTGAAATTATATTATTCATTAGGAGGTGTTGCCTCAATATATGACTAATATGATGCAAATCACGAAGTAATGATTAGTGTATAGGTTTGATTGTTTTCATATATTTGTTGTAACAGTTTCGATCATCCTGCAGTTTCCCTGCTTGTGAAAGGCAGAATAAATTCTATACTGAGACAAACCCTACCTGGATTTTTTATTTTCAAGCTTTTAGAAACATTACATTGGATTGACTCTTTCTAAGTCCTTATACAAAGCACTAGTCGACAGCGTGTGTCAGAATTGTAGAAAAAACAAAGCTTCACCCTTGTTTTAGGAGAACAGTCTACCAGAGACTTGTATTATTATGTAGCTACAGCAAGAAACACATATACACAGCCAGACTGGAGTCTGATTAACATAAGCACTGATCTAGAACATGTTTTTTCCATTTCAAGGCAAAAGGCAGTGTGACGGTAGGAGTGACCAGTCTTCATAATAAAGGTGAAGCACGACTGGTTATCCCTGAAAACTGGGGGTCCCCGGTAGCTTAGTAGCACCAAAAACCGGGAACACTGTGTGTATTGTATCCATAATGTTTTTCAATAAACCTGGGATTTCGGGATCAGGAGTTTAAGGGTGGGTATTTGGGTGAAAATTTGTTTAAAACATGTGTACAAGGTCGGGGGCAAAGATACCGGTTGTCCCATCATTTTACCCGCAAACCGCATCTGGACTGCGGGTACGCATATGCATGTTGTCCCCGTAATTTCTTCCCTTTAAAATATTGTATTTCCAGCCCACCATGCTTAGTGTAACAGTTGTATTTCCAATCCCAGGTTAGTGTAAAGTAGATGTAATTTTAAATTGTGTGTTCATTTCTATACAGACAGTCCTGGTAATCCGAGAGGTAGCCAGGATGTCTGCATAAGGATGAGGGATCAAAAAGGAGAAGGGAAGTCGAGAGATTTCAGGCTGTTTGGTGAGCGGGGAAGGGTGGAGTACTGGGTCTGGAGACAAAAGCTCCCCATGGGGGTGTAAGAGATGTGTGCAAATGTACATTTAATCTCGACCAATTTGCATGAAATTATATCTTGGCTTTATCGCGCCTGTTCCTTCAACAAGGAAAAACATACATAAACAAACAAAATAAAGGCCTACTATACTTTGGAGAATAACTAAACCTGTACTCAAGCCCTTTCTAACTGGGTGAGCATCTAAGCTGGTTAGCACCCTGTTTCTCACATCAGGGTTTTTCTGAGAGTCCTAATCAGGCAGGTGGAGTCTGGTTGAATGCATGTGTGCAATTAACAAGCACACTGCTGGATTTAGAGGCAGTTTCTCTCAAACAGTGATAAGTCCCTGCTACATACATCACCTGTTTGTGGGAAGCTCAGGCTTACCACGGCCAAAGTCCATCCCTCCACTCACAAGATATTACCCTGCGGCTCGAAAGAGAGTGGATGGAGAATGAGAACCCTCAGTCCCGCTGGGATTGGAGCCCCTTCTCCAGGTCCATAATGTCTCCTCAAGAAGGTGCTTGAGCTCATCACTCTTCAGTTGTTCAAGGAGGACTTTTCCCAAGCACAGTCTTTATTCTGACCTCTTTGTCACGTATTTTCTTCCCTGAGTTAAGGGTGACCACCTGCATCGGGTTCTGCAGCCATATTCACGGGTGGTTAAAGCTGGACGGAGTTTTTATCCATACCGATTGACTCCCGTGGCATTTCAGTTTGGTAGTTGTTGTACCTGTGAGTTGTGAACACCGAAACAGTACTGCCTTAATCTAGCCAAAGACTGTATCTTTTTAGCGGCTATCTTCATTGTGAGTAATATGGCTTTGGCCCTGGGGTCACAGTAGCATGACTGTATTAGTATTGCGCTTCTCAGTTGTAATTCGGTTCTTATTTCCTGAGTTATGTGGGAATCTGATCGTAGTAATGAGATTGCATTGTGAGTGCGCTTATAGCAATACAAATATTGCTTGGTTTTGACGTAGAACCAATATCTGGCTTGAATCACACCAGCAGCTTTCTTCATTTTTTGTAGTATTTTTGCTACAGACACTTCCTAACATTTTACTGGAGTACAATTACACACTACTTCAAATGTTCATAGTTCTTTCCTTGATGTTGCATTCTCCATATGGATTAGAGAAGGCAGGCTGCTTTATTCTGGCTATTTAGCCGACAAGTTTTCATTCCTCTGTAGGCAGCCTGTATGGTGAGTGCTGCATAGAGTTTGTACATATATATTTCTCTTTCCAACCTTGCTTGGTCAATATCTTTGTAGTACTTCTGAATTACTCTGCTGCTTTAATCCCTTTTTAAGAAGTTTAGCTCATCAGCGAGAGAATCCTGTTTCTAGAGCTCGCTCTGAGTGTGCATCAACTCATTCTTCATTATATTTTGGAGATCTGCAGATTTCTTCGCTCAGGCCGCAGGTGCTTGCCTCAATTTCTTGACCTTGTTGTGCTCCCTCTTTTGCCGAGTCATCTGGCCTCTAAGCTTGGCCTCTAGTGATGCTCTGGTGATGTTCAAGGTAGCATTCAGTTCCTCATGCTGCTTTGCGGGGGTACACTAGGAAATCAGACGTTCCTGCAGCACTTGTACTTCTTTATCAGCCGGCAGATTTTCTTCCTGCATAGTTCGCTGCTTCTCTTTGGCAATCTGCAGGTGCATACGCAGACCTTGCAGTTGGTTCTGTATTAGGTGCTCTGCTTGTGTACATTGATCCAATGCTTCTAACTTTTCATATTCAAATAGTTTCATCATTTGTTCTAGATCATGAAGCTTTTCATTCTTTTCATTGACGTGGTCAGTAAAATCACGATTTTCTGCTTCCAGCCTTGTATTTTCTTTAATTTACAGCCTCCTTGTAGTCCTCCTTCCATTTACACACTTCTGAGTTGAGACTCCCTGTCTTCTGGCGTGAGGCTTCTATCTCTAGGTTGAGGGTGTGAATTTAAGTTCCATACTAAGACCGTAGACAGTTTTTTGAGAGATTTTCAACTCCTCAGCGAAACTGTAAAGTTCCTTTTTAGAGACTTCCAGTTCTGTGCAGCAACTGCTGATCTCTTGGTGTGAGGCATCCCGTGCTATGCGGAGAGTATAAACCTCATTCTGCGATATGTCCACCTCTGTCCGGATACTGTTGACCTCCTGGTGTGAGGCATCCAGTGCAATGTGGAGATTATGAACCTCATTCTGAGAGACTTACAATTCTCTACGGCAATTTGCGAACTTCTTGTGGAGAGAGACTAATCTCTTTCAGTGCCTCCTCATACTTCTGTTTCAGATTAGCAATGATTCGATCAGATTGGCTCTGCTTTTCATCCATGGCGGTAATTGTGGTATTTGCTTTCTTCAGCTGTGAGGATTCACCATTCCGGCGGTTCTGTCCCCTTAAACCTCACCTGTCCGTCAGGATCTAGAGGCACTTAAAGAGGGCATTTTGGTGGCGGTTCGCATGCGAGGCGCGTGGGCAGTGTGCAGGCTCCGTCGGTCTCCATGGTTCCCATCCCCAGGATGCGCTCTCCCCCCAGTGGCAATGACACACATCGCGTGCGTGGTGCACGCTCTACCCGGCGTCCTGTGGTCTCCGCTCCTGACTCTGCCCCCGCTCTGGCAACAGAGGTACATAGCAGAGCGGTCACGCACGGGCCTCTCGCCCCTCCTCAGTCCGCGCCTCCGGTCTCCACCCACGCACTGACACGGTGCTGGTACGTGCACGAATGGCACGCGACAGGGTCGCCAGTATGTTGCATGAGTTATGCACGGGGCGTGCGCACGATCTCTAGTGGTCCCACCCCCACTACTAATCGGGTACACAATAGGACACACCTGCACGATCCAGTAGCCTACCAGTGAGGGCGCCACAACTTCCTGGTTGCCTCCCATTTATATACCCTGTCCGCACTTCCTTCCTTGCCGAGCATAACCATGGTTTGTGACGCTGCATCTTACTGCTTACTGTACCCTGCCTTGTCTGCCTCTTACCCTTGCTGCCTGACCCTGCCTTTGACTTTGGATTTTGTGATACTCTCCTGCACTGACCCTGGCTTTGGATTTACGACGACTCTACTCTCTCCGATCCTGATCCCGGCTATGTAACCCAACAATCCGCTTCTCTCCGCTCCTAGACCCAGCAAGTACCACATTTACGCTGTCCTCTATAACCCCGACCCGGCTTGCAAGACCATCCTACTCTCTAGACGCGCCCTCGTGGTTGTGGTTGCCGATCTATACCAATCCCTGCCTCGGCCCCGCGGTCGTGCCTCGTTTGTGGTGAGCTACGCGTTACATCAGCTCAGTCAACCTGTTCTCTAAGTCACTATGTAAACAACGCTCCATGATCATCACTGTCCCACAGTCAAAGGCGACTGAGAACAGATCACTCTGTAGGCTGGCATTATCTTCCATCTCCTGTTTCAATCATTTACAGAGCAGATCACAGTTATGCCTGGCAGCTTGCAATGCATCTTCGGGGCTGGTCAGGGGATCATCACTCACTGGTTCTGGCTCCGCTTCCCTTGTATGGTCGATTGAGGGTTCCTCACTTTTGGAACCAGACAGACATTGCTTTGGGTTACACGAGTTCTGCCTTGAGCACTTTGGATATTCTGTCATCCGCGTGATGAATCCTCCATTTTTTCAAGGCTGCAGGGCATCTTGGACCCCCTTTTTCTCCACGAATCTGCGGACGTGTCTGTTCCTTAAATGGTAAGTGAAGACCCGCTTTTCTTTTCCCGCCTTTTTGTTATAGACCACTCCGTCCCATCAGGAATATTGGGGTCTCCGTCTTTATTTGAAACTTCAGCAGCTTCACTGTATCTGCCAGGCTTTTCTTGCAGTTGCGTTAGCTGGCAGGAATATTCAGCCTCATAGAGACATGTTGGTTCGGTGCGTCGAGTTTAGGCACCTCCACCATTCTTGAGGTGTTTGGGGGTGTGACTCATTTCGGGTTCCCCATAAGAGATATCTTCATCCTTATCCATTGTCATGGGAGACCAGGTACTTAAACAATTTTTACTGGGATGATTCACTGAGCAAAACAAGTTAGTAAAACAAATTGTCATTTATTACATACAGTAGAAACATACTTACACACAGAGGATCACAAAATACATAAGAAAACACACTTACTGGTGGTCTGGGCTACAAAACTAGACTTTCTTAGCGTCCGTAGTGCATAAAACAATGGGGGCTATGCACTAAGCAGTGATCTTTTGCGCTGGCGTGAAAATATTTTGCACGTCCGCTAAAAAGTGAAGGCGGAGGCGCTGTTCACTAAGGAGTTCAGCCCATTCGGGATCGGACGTGCTCAAATCTGCCAGATCGTGCGTGCTTTTTTCCCCCCCCCTACTATCGCGCTTAAAGTTCAAGTACGATAGCTTAGAATACAAATATAGAAATAAACCTGGCGCATATATGTGATAAACAATATACAGTGATTTAAATATAAATTAAATAAATAAATAGTGAAATTGATATTATGTGGAGTCCATAAAAGGATATGATGGTACTTGGGGTGAAAAGAGTCTTTTTCTTCAATGATAATCAAAGATGGACTCAGTCCTCCAACCACGTTATGAAGTTCCTCCTTACAGCAGCTTTTTCCTGTATGTTAAGACATAAAACAGGGACACAACTTTGCGCAATGTAGTTATAAGCAAAGAAGCCCTCTGATGTGAATGTCCAAAAGAATGCCCACTTACTAGAGGTAAGAAGGCAGCATACGGTTGAGAGAAACTGTATCTTGGGTCTTCTAAATCCAATCCTTTTCAGGGTGCCACGAACCCCCCGTGATCTCCCTGGTCCGAATGGATTTTGATGAAAAAGACCTTCTTTCTCAGGGTGCAATGTTTTCTGCAGGTGTCTTAGAACTCCTATGCTCAAATCTCCATTACAGGGAATAAGAGAGAGGGAAGGGATTGCGCAATAACCTCGATACTTTAATAACACATCCTAGACTAAAACAGAAAACATACTCACATTACACCTGTGAGTTAAAAACAAATTGGAAGTGCCCGGCCTGGCTAACCATCTGCAAACCGTCTCTGGCAGTCCTGACAACAACGCGTGCAGCCCGTGCTGTTCCCGGCGCACCGCGATGACGTCACTAGCTCTGTGCCGGATGAGTCACCTGATCGGCACCTCCTTAGGCTCCCCCCTACGCGTTTTGTGACGAGGAACGTCACTTCTTCTAAATTGTTTTTTTGGGCACTATTTGAGGTAGTTCCCATATTAGATAACCGTGACAGTAATTATGGGGTCCTTGAGATCTACCACATATTTCAGCACAGAAGCATCGGTATTGATAGTCTCCCTTTCCCATCCCTCACAGAATAAGTCAAGAGGTCCCACAGAATAAGTCAGGAGATCCCCAGACCCTGCGACCACATAGGAGCTCAAAGGGAGAGAACCCAGTAGATTCTTGCAGTACTTCTCGGTAAGCAAACAGCAAATGCTGCAAATGAATCTCACAATCATTTCCTATAAAAGCTTGAAGCATCTGCTTCAGAGATCTATTAGACCTTTCACATATTCCGTTTTTCTGGGGGTGGTAAGGGGTCGTGCGCTGGTGCTTCACCCCACACGAATCCCAGAGACACTGAAGCAATTCACTCATGAATTGCAGCCCATTATCAGTCAGAATCTCACTAGGGAATCCTACTCTAGTGAAAATGACTACCAATGCTTTGGCTACTGCCTTTGCGTCGATGGTGGCCAGTGCTACAGTGTGCCAGTGAAGAATGGTTGCCTCTGAGCCTATTTCATGGTTTAAAGTGTCAGCTCTTGAACCCAGTGGTTGTTCATGACTTTACCTGCAAATGTATATGTTTGTGCAACATTAAAGGATTTATGTGCCTTTTGACTTTCCAGGAGTGCTACCCAGTGGAGATTCTCAGGCTGTGAGTGTCAGGGTGGGTTTTGCGCTAAAAGTGTTGTCAGAATGTGTCTACGTAATCGGGGTCCAGAGTAGCTGGCTGCCCCAAAAATGTATCCGGAATCAGGTCAGATTCCCGGGGACATGTTGACTCAAACCTCCGGACAAAGTCCTCCCTAAAAATCAGTTACGCTGCTCACCGACAGGCCCCACTGCTTCAGCACAGACCAGAAAGGTAAAAGAGGGGCATAAGGATATGCGTTTCCCGGGTTTCAGTTAGGGAAGCCTTGGTTAATGGGAGTCCCCTAGTATATGCCCCAATCATCAGAACCAGGTATATAGGCTCTGGGGTGCTTCAACCGGCAATAAGGTTGCAAGGCAAAATTCATGTTAGAGTCCAAATTCCTATGGGTTTAGAAAATCAACCGAGAGATTGAACCTAACCATTGGAGGATTCTCTCACACCTCTGCTCCCTGATTGGCTTCTTGCCCTTCTTATACTGGGCTCTCCTACTCTACTCCTTCACTGCTGAGCATAAACTTTGGTTTATGCGTTGTGCTCACTGCTGTCGGTTCGTTTGTTCTTGTGCTGTTTGTGCCTTGAAACGTGCTTGTATTTGACTAGTCCATTCTCCAGCCCTGAACTTGGCTTCACTGCAGATTTCTACTATCTCCAATCCTTTGACCCTAGCTACGTACCTCGACCATTATAACCTCTCTGCTCCTGGACCACGGCTTACGGACATCTACCACTTTCATCTCTCCAACACTGAACCACAGCAAGTACCTTGACAACCCAGTCCTCTCCAACCCTGACCCGGCTACACGACTTGGAATACGCACTCTGGACCGGACTGCATGGTTGTAGTTCGGTGCCTATACTTCCCCCCCTCAACCCCACGGCCTTAGTCCTATTTGTGGTGAGCGCAGCGTGACAATATGCTCAGCCCAACAAACATGGACCTCGCTGGGGTGGGTCGACGATTAGACACCCATGAAGGGTGGTTTCAACAAGTAACCGTATCTTTCGCCCGTATGGACCAAAAGGTTAACCAATTAAAGCAAGACCTAGATGCACTTACTGACCAGGTTAGATGTTTGGCCACCTCCACCATTAATCCCGGACCACTTCCAGCAACTCCAGCTCCTATGACACCTACCTTCGAACCGCGGTTGCCAACTCCCAACCGGTATGCAGGAGATGTTGGGGGTTCCTGAACCAATGTTCAATTCAATTTGAGCTGCTTCCCTCTCATTTTCCTTCCCCTCAATCAAAGGTGGCATATATCATATCCCTGCTGACCAAGGATGCCCTGGCATGGGCCTCTCTAATCTGGGAGCAATGCCCGGACCTGACGTCGGATATCGCGCTCTTCATCTCGGAGTTCCAGAGGGTGTTTGATACTATGGGTCATAAGGTGACTGCCGCTTCTACTCTGCTCAACATCTCCCAGGGGGATCATACCGTGGCACGCTATGCGCTGGAGTTCCGGACCATGGCTACTGAGACTGGCTTGAATGACGAGACCCTAGCTGCAGTTTTTTGTCAGGGCCTTTCCGAGCGCCTCAAAGATGAACTGGCATCCCACGACCAACCTGCTGGGCATGAGGATCTGATAACTCTCTGCATCCAGACTGTGGCGAATCAGTCACGTCGTACTTTCTATTCCTCTCAGTGGAGGCAGTATGCGAGTGGCTCCTCTCCCAGGTGCCCAGATTGCAAAAAATGGGCAAAGCCTGGGTAAGTAGCAGTTAAAAGTTTATTACATCAAGGGTATAAAGGATAATCACACTCACATAAAGATAAAAACAGCCCAATGTCAGTCCGATCAATCCGGTGAAGCTTTTCCTCCAGTGTGACTCCAGCTAACGCGTCCAACAGCGGGACTGGAAGAAGTGGTCTTCCCGGATGTCAGGAGGCTGCCTAGGTCCCTCACTCAATAGGCTCCGGCAGGGAACTACGCGTTTCGCAGTGATGCTTCGTCAGGTTCCTGCCGGATGCTCTCTGTCCTCCCTCTTTATAGGCAGACCACTTGTCTATTCATTAATTGCAATTGTTTAGTCCTGTTGCAAAATACATAGTAAAATCGTCCGCAAACCTGTGTTTTTTACTGTGTTTTAAAGTGTGTTAAAACTTGTTCTTTGGTAGTGTTTTGGATGATACATAGTGATATCAATAATCACAATAATCGCAGTAATTGCAGCAATAGTGGGTCAACCCTATACGAAGTAGTTAATCATGCACACATGATAGCTATCGCATATTCGAAAATCCTAATAGCCATGCTCATTAGGTACATACTGAAAAGTTAGGTGGTATGAACACAAATTTAACATATCTCATAATACATAAAATCACATTTGTTTCCATCATGGATATTCAATATGATCAAAATTTGAATAGAAATCAGCATTAAAATTACCATAAAAACCAAGTCTATTTTGGGTAGTTTTAAAAATATATAAATTAATCAATTCGGCGATTAAAAGATAGCATACTGTATCTAAAATTCAAAAAAACATTTCTCTGAGCATCTGTATGATACACATTTGCATTCTGCATAATATATGCATATAGAGTTAAAATCCCCTTTGTTGTTTCAAGCTATAGCATGGTATTGGATTAACATTTGAATTATAGCCTCCAGATGTCATAAATAAAAACTATTTATGTGGGGTTTGGCTCCCCCATGTGGTTGATTTCCAAAATAGCAGTTAGAATTCATTTGAAGTCTCTATTGAGGCTCAAAAGATATACTATTCAATGTTTGTGTTTTCTTATACGTGTATAATAAATGTGTTTTGGGGAAGTATGTGTATATTCGCATTTCTACTCCTTAGCAGATAAACAGCCCATTAGGGATTTGATTCCATGGTCACAGCAGATATCTATTAAATGGCCGTGTGTCAGATTAACACTTTACAAAACAGAGATTAGGTAGCGCTAACTAGAAAGATAAAACAATTAATATTGTGCAACCTTAAATGGGGATAATAGTCCACATATAAGGGGCTGCCTGAAATACAATTTCTGACCCCCTGGTCAGGATGATAGCATAGAAAAAAGGATATGTATAACAAGGCGCCTGTATTTAAAAGGATATATATCCAACCAGTAGGATAGCCAGGGATAGGCTCCAGACGTAGTGATGTGCTTAAAATAAGAGAAAAACACAATACATAGCGTGATACTGTTTGACAGAAAGGGGAGGGGACTACATGCAAACACACAGATATATAACTAATAAGTATCAGCTGAGATACCAGGTGATTGTAAATTTAAAACATTTAATATACATATAATGATATACAGGACATATAGAAAATAAAAAACTGGGTAAAAGGACAATGAAATGCCGATTGGACACACTGCTGCAATGGGTGAATTACCCACTCACCGGACGGCAGATGTAAACAGGCGGTGGATAAATCTGAGAGTATCCCCTCTCTGCTGCTCAGACAGCTACTGCAACCGATCCGGTCTGTAGATAGAGCGTAGCACACGCCCGCCGGCGTGTGTGAGTGGAACTTCTCTCAGCTGGCGGTGCAGGACGTGCAAATAGCTTCAGAACGGCTACAGCAGATTCGCCTGGTGTATGAGAATAAACGTCTGCCTGAAACAGCTGATTCGTCACCGGATCCGTTCGGGAAGAGGGAAAGCACCCCAGTGCGACAGTGGGAGTCCAAAAATGCCACCCTACGCGTTTCGAAAGCGTGCTGCTTTCTTCCTCAGGGGTTCTGTCATTGTGTCCATAATTGTCCGTTATACACTACCGACACACTTTATTGAAGTGTGGTCGGTACCGCAAGCCG